>LDKF01003251.1:10969-22274 GCA_001026735.1 Rotylenchulus reniformis | reverse complement strand
TTAGCGTTTTTAGTTTTTCAAATTTCCGCGAAAAATTTTGAAATTTTTCAAAATTTTCGAAAAATGCGAAAAATCGGTGTTTTTCGAAAAAATTTCAAAATTTTTCGCGGAAATTTGAAAAACTAAAAATGCTAAAAGATAGAGCATAAAATTCTGCATATATTTACTTATTATGTTTTTGGCCAAGCTAGCCTCAATAAAAAGTTTTCGTTCGTTGGGATCTAATGAACTTGGGATCAAATGAACTGACCCCCTCGCAGAATGTCCCCTCGCAAAATATCCCCAAGTACAAAAACGGAATATCCACAAAGACAAAACATCTCCAAAAGAATTTCCGGACTCAAAAAATCTGTACAGGCCTTGACAAATTCCACAAGCCTGAGATTTTCAAAATTTCACAGGTCTCGGATTTTTCCAAAAAAATTTCACAGGCCTCGGATTTTAAAAAAATTCATAGGCTCAGTTTTTTTCAAAAAAATACAGCTATCAGATTTTCAAAAACCATAAGCCTTGGATTTTTCAAAAAATTTTAATAGGCCTCGGATTTTTCAAAAAAATTCACAGGCCTTGGATTTTTCAAAAATTTTAATAGCCCTCGAGATTTTCAAGAATTTTTATATTTGGAGATGTTTTGTCTTTGGGGATATTTCGTTTTTGCAGTTGGGGATGTTTTGCGAGGGGATGTTTTGTCCTTGGGGATATTTTGCGAGGGGATATTCTGCGAGGGTATATTTTGTCCCGGGATGTTTTGCGTGGGGATGTTTTGCGTTGACCCCTAAAAAATAGAGATGGGTGGGGGAGAGCGTTTTTTTGAACTTAAGTTTAATATTAATTCTCTCGTTCCCCGCAAATCATAAAATCGGCGTAAAAATCCTGTAGAAATCAAAATTTATTTTCGGCGCTATGATTTTATGACGTGTAAATGTAAACATTCCATGTTAAATTATTGTTGTTTGTTTCTTTTTCCTCGATTTATCCACCTTTTATGTGCTATTTTGCAAGAAGGAATTCGCTTCAAAAGATCATAGTAAAGTCCATTTCTATGGAGAGACTATTTTAATTTTATATGTGTTAAATTTATATTTTGCCTTTTTTGGAGATGGGAGAAGCTCAGAAACAGAAATCTTGCGTTTTTATAAAAAAAATTAGTTTATTAAAAATCCTATTGACCCCGCTGCGGCGCCGGGCCTGGAAAACGTAAACCATCTAAAGGTCTTGATTAATTGTGATTGTCCAAAATTTATGGAAAAAATTTAATGTTTAGTAGAGATCGGCCTAGACCTGGGTCCAGGCCTGGATTTTTCCTGGATCCAAAATCCGGATCCAGGCATTTTTGGAATCATGGATTTTTTTCTGGATTTTTCGGGTCCAGGTGGGGAGCTGAATCCGGGTCCAGCAGATACGGGTCCGAGAGTTTTCAAAAATCCGATCCTCTAATGTTTAGGTCCCGGACAAAAATTGGCCAAAAACAAAACTGTGTAAACAAACAGGAAATATGTAATTATTAGTTATTACGTTGCAGCTTTACAAAATTTTCGCAGAAAAACAAATAAATTTTATAAATAAAAATTCTCATCCTCCTCCTCATAAACTCGCCGGAAAACGCCCAAATTTGTTAACCATGTGCGAATTTAAAAATTTAATTAAAGGGTAAATATGTGTGTGTGAGATGTCGGAGATGATGTGCCAGCAGCCGGATATGGCCAAAAGGACTTGACTATATAAGGACAAAGGCAAATCACAAAATTGTTAAATTCACACACAAAAATGGTTAATATTATGTACAGGACGGTCATCAATAGGGCTGGCACTTTTAGGGAATTCCCTATTTTTTAAAATACAGGGAATCGTAGGGAAACGCTCAGAAACGCGTTTTTAGACATATTTGAACGTATTTTGATGGACTTTTTTTTCCCTATTTTCCCTATTTCTGTAAGCGCGGCTAAATTTTTCCCTATTTCGCCATTTTTTCCCTATTTTGGCTTATTTTTTATGAAATTTTATGAAAATCACCCATTTTTTAAATTTTTTTTAGCAAAAAGATAAAAATGATTCGTAAATGGATTCTAGTTTCCAAAAGATATTTTTACAACGGATGGAAATGTTGTGTATTGCCAGCCTTGCAATCAACAGGTTTTTGTGCTTTAATTATTTCCAATTAATACAAGAATATTTAGATAAAATGCACTAAATCTTCACACTTGGATCAACACATCGAGACTAGCAAACACAAAGAAAACATTGAGTTGCAAAAGAACAAACCAAAGCAAAAATTACTGGCCGAATCATTTTCAAATGCCTCAAGTTCCAATTCTGACCCGTTTATCGATGATTTGTGTGACTCGCTGATTGGATCAAATATTCCATTCAACAAAATAGACAATCCAGCATTCAGGAATTTCCTTTCAAAATACACGGGCAAAAAAATTCCATGTCGCACGGCCCTTCGGAATCATATCGATAGCTGCTATCGTCAGGTTTTTTTTAATTTAAAAATTAATTAAAAAAAATATTAAGTCAATGTATTAAACAAAAAATTGGGGATTCATACATTTGGGCCACCGTAGATGAAACAACGGATTCATTAGGCCGCTATGTTTGTAATCTATTGATTGGGAAATTGTCGCCAAACCATTTCAATGCACCCCAATTAATTTCCGTCAAAATGTTGGAGCAGGTCAACCATGCAACTGTTGCTCGATTTGTGAACAACAGCCTAAGTTTGATGTTTTTTATATTTTAATTTTATTCTTATATTTTTATTAGGAGACTTTGGGATCAAAGAAGAGAAACTTTTGCTGTTAAATACAGATGCAGCCCGGTACATGATAAAAGCGGCTAAGGATGTTTTGCAGCCGCTTTACCCCAATATGCTGCATGTTATGTGTGTTGCTCACGCGTTGCACAGGGTCTCGGAACAAGTGCGCGGCGAATTCCCAGCAGTTGACCAACTAATCCCTAACACCAAAAAAGTAAAAAAAAATGAAAAAACCAATAATTAAAAAAATAATTTTTCAGGTTTTCTCAAAAGCCCCCGCACGCGTAAATAAATTCAAAGAGATTTGTCCAAATCAACAACTTCCACCGCAACCTGTTCTCACGCGTTGGGGCAGTTGCTTACAAGCGGCCATGTATTATTCCACCAATTTTGAATCCGTTAAAAATGTATATTAAAAATTATTTTGTTCTTTGAAAAAAATATTCAGGTGGTTGAAAGTTTCGATGCCAACGACGCCGTTGCCATCCAAAAATCACAAGAAGCTTTCAACCGTCCATTGATCACTCGACATTTGGCCTATATTCAGTCCAATTTCGCCATCCTTCCTGAAGCAATCACAAGACTGGAAACCCAAGGACTCAGGCTAAGTGAATCTTTGGATATTCTATCAGAAGTCAAAACAGCACTTGCAAATGCCGAGGGACCAATTGGTGAGGCAATACAGCACAAATTCACACAAGTTTTGGAAAACAATCCGGGGATTAGCAAGCTAGTGGACATCGCAAAAGTGCTAACTGGTAATGGTGACACAGAAATTGACATGGCACCGGATATGATGGCATCGATGAAGTATGCGCCAATGACTTCCTGCGACGTGGAGAGATCCTTTTCGATTTATAAAAATATTTTGGCCGATAACCGAACGAGTTTCACCCCTGAGAATTTGGAAAAATATATCATTTGCAATTGTGAGAAGCGAGAATAAAGCATTTTTGGTGAAAATTTGAAAAATACACCCCTAAGAATGGGAAAAAAATTTCCCTATTTTTCCCTATTTTCGCTACCTTTCTCCCTATTTTGGCTTAGGGAAATTCCCTAAAAGTGCCAGCCCTAGTCATCAATGTTGTCGACGACGGCCAAAATGCTATCAAAAATTCTGAAAAATCGGCCTACAGAGCAAGAAATTTTCGAAATTGGACAACCCTCTTCACTGGAACTCGTCTTATCAGCTTGTTTATGTAAGGGAAATTTTTAAAAAAAAATTACAAGTTTTTTAAGACAGAAACAAACTAAAAACCCAACCCTAAACATACCCATAGGTATGTTAACATAATCCATAGCAGGGATGGGCAAAATCGAATTTAAAAAAACGGTAGGCGGTAGACGGTAGACGATAGATCCCAAAAGACGGTAGGATTAAAAAAACGGTAGACGATATTGGCAAAAAAGACGGTATTCGGCGGTAGACGGTATTTTTCAAAAATTGAAAAAAAATTTAAAAATTTTTGAAATCTTCATTCATAATCAACATTGTAAATTCGCATATTGTGGTGCAAAAACAAAAGCTTCTCAACATTTTCTGTCAGTAAACGCTTCCTCAAATCATCCACAATCAATCCGGCTGTCGAGAAAAGTCGTTAACTTTCAGCCGAAGTCGCTGGTGCTGACAGATAGCGATGTGCTAGTTATGTCAAAAGTGGCCATTTGATTGCGTTTTCTCCAGTCCAAAATTGATATGGATCGGCGCTTTTTGGTAGAATTTGGCCTCTCAGATATTCATTTACCTCAACCTATTATTTATAAAAACAAATTTAAAATTTCAAATAAACTTCTGCTTTCTGTCGTGTCGATAAAACAGTTGGTTCGACGACTGGAGAAGAACAAATTTCTACTGAACTTGAAACAAAATCCCGCTCAAAGTCGGCATACAAGTCATCCGGATCATGTTCAAGAGAAGGTGCCATAACTTCCAAATCTAATTGATCCGATAAACGATCCTGTACAAAAAATAATTAAATTATTAAAAAAAAGTCAAATAAAATAAAGTTTTACGGTCATTTCTATACGTTCCGCCTCGTTAATGAGCCAATTTTTGTATTCATTATGTCGCTCAGCCTCAAAATAACTGCCAAGTTTGAATCTGGCATCCAAGACTGTCGCCAAAATCAGATCCCTGTTTTCATCCCATGAAATTCTCTTCACATTTCCATGTGCATCAACTTTTCCGCCCATTCTTCTTTTCAATCCATCCGTGATCGCAGCTTTTATATTCATTAAATCATTGGAATTCTTCTCCAAGGCATGTGAAATGACTCTGAAAAGTGGAATGATAACAGAAATTGGAGTGCCTCTGTTCTGGAGTAAAAATGTAGCCGAATTTATTGGGGAAAGAATCTTAACAAAAATAAACTTGGAACTTTTAATATATGAAGTTCTACTTGTTTCAAAATTGAAATGGTAGTCCAATCTTCATTACTGAATTTTGGCAAGGAACTTGAGCACATAATAAGTTCACAGCTTGTCGATTCAATAAAAACCGATCCAACATTTGGTATGTTGAAGACCAACGAACCTGTAATTTCGGAATTTTTATTTTTATGAATAAAATTAAAGCCACTTCGGAATTTTTAATCAGTTGTAGTTGTGGCAATTCATTTAACTGTTGGATATTTTCAAATTGTTCTTTCATGGCATGTGACTTGCGTAATTTTCTGACGAATTTTTTGATCCTCTCGATCAGACTTTTCATCGATTCCGTGTCATTGAGCAGCCTTATACCATCCCAAATAGCCTTAATCATTTAAATAATGCTAATATAATATAATGGCTATAGACCAAATTAAGTTTATGTGCGAAACAATCAATTGATTTCAAACCAAGATCCGAACAAACTTTGACCATCACTTCGGCGGCGTCTCTGAGCACAAGGAAAAAAAAGCACTTAAATGATTT
Source organism: Rotylenchulus reniformis (assembly GCA_001026735.1). Lineage (NCBI taxonomy): Eukaryota > Metazoa > Nematoda > Chromadorea > Rhabditida > Hoplolaimidae > Rotylenchulus > Rotylenchulus reniformis. Next base: position 16,603 of record LDKF01003251.1, on the reverse strand, counting down.
TTATTTTACTTAATGTTGAATGATCATTGATAAATTACCGTTTAATCGATTGTTGATTGGACTCCGAAACTCGTTTTGCTGATTTTTCTTTAAATTCCTTGAACTGCTCGGGATGATTGTGCTGCAAATGTGTAGCTAAATTTGTTGTTGATGATTTGGGCGGGAAATCCTTTTGGTATTTGCAATTATCAATTTTGCAAAATGCTATTCTTCCAAATAAATTAAAATAATTCCATATAAATGACATTTTTCTAAAAAAATAAATATCATTATGCATAATTTTTAAAAAGTTCATTAAAAATTTTAAGATTTTGACCTTTTATGTTCAGAGAAATAAACATGGGAGTGGAAAAAACGAAATAGTGCAGATGACAGAAAGCTAGACAAATATGCAAGAGAATCGTGTCGATAAAAATATTCAAATGAAGACCCGATTCTTAGGGGCACATGTTGCCAGTCTAGACCCCCATTCTTAGGGGTGTATTTTGGCGGTATTTGGGGAAAAAACGGTAGACGGTAGCCGCCAAAAAGACGGTATTCGGCGGTAGACGGTAGACGGTACGATACCCATCCCTGATCCATAGGTATGTTTAGGGTTTGGGTTTTTCGTTTTGTTTCTCTCTTAAAATGGGTGTTTTCCGGTAGAGAAGCAGGATGACTCCAAAAAGAGGAGAAGAAGATGGGATATCAATAATTAAAACTTTCTGCGAAAATTTTGTAAGCTAACCTCTGTTCAAAAAATGTAAGGTTTTTGTAAGCTAACCTCTGTTCAAAAAATGCAAGGTTTTCGAAGTTTCTTGGATCAATTTTTGTGTGGACCTAAAGTGCCTAAAATTTTAGCTGAATCAAGATGAATTGTCTCCCTTTGTTTGTTTAAAAAAATTTTCCTTCTTTTACCATTTTTTTCTTATCATTAATCTGATCAGTGGGGTCTCTTCGTCTATTGAATTCCCTTTTTAGTTTTCTTATCTTCAGGTTTTTTGTTTATTGCGCCCCGCCGGAAATTCATCAAATGTTAACCTGTTAACGCCAAATTTTCCCGTCAAAATTCGATTTTTGAGTTTTTGGTTGAATGATTTTTGAAAAATTCATTCCAAAAATTCCGTTGAATTCATCGCTTAGAAGATTTAAATAATTTTTTCCAATTGTTACGACTATAGCACCGAAAAATGTTCCTTTGCTTCCATTTTCTGAAAAACCCTTCGGAAACTTTAGGACTCTGGAAATTCCTGGAAAAACTATTGAGCTTCCTTTTTCCATTACAAAAATCTCGGAGCGGGTCGAGTGGGCGCTGCCAACTGGGCGCCGCCAACTGGGCGCGGGGTACAACTGGGCGCCATAATATGAGAAAATATTTTGAAATCTGCTGTTTACAAAAAAATTTTCTTTTTAAAAAATTAAAAATAACATTGTTAATTTCTCATTTTTAGCTGATTTGACGAATTCGTATATATTTTTTATTAATTATGTTTTGTCAAATCCTCTCATAAATTTTTCCCTATATTTTTCCCGGCTATCTATGGCACCCTTGGGGGGCTTAGGCCAAATGCCATGTTCAATAGGTGCGGGCTGGATGATTTTTAGATTTTTAAATTCAAAATTTGTTAATATTGGGCTCGCCGAAGGCGAGCCCAACAATAAAAAATTTTGCATTTAAAAATCAAAAACCATACAGCACTCACCTATTGAACAGTCCTGCCTCATATACTTGTACATAATTTTGAAATTTATGTTGTCCCCAGTGTGTATAAAAAAAAAGTTAATCTTTCAGCCCGCACCTATCGACCCGGCGTACCCATGTCCAAATTAAACAATAGCTTAATATATCAAACTCCATTTTTTTATATCATTTTCTTTTATTTTTTCGTCTATTATATCAAAAAAATTTTGAAGGAATGAACTGATTGAGTTTGATATACTTTGGCGCCCAGTTGGCGGCGCCCACTTGACCCCGACCGCAAAAATCTTAGGTCGATTTTTGGCAATCCTTATGAATTGCGGTCCCGTGGAAAAAAAATAAATAAATAAGGCTCAAAATTTGCGCACTAGGGGTTTTTTCTTTTTTGGGATGCTGATTATGAATCTGAATTCCGATTTTGCCCTTGATCTGATTCATCATGGACAAAATCTGAGCTCAGATTCGTACTCAGCAGCTCAGCACCTCAAAAAACCCTAACTTGCAAATTTTCAGCTCAAAAGTTAGTAATTTTATTTTTTTCCCACGGGACCGCAATTCTTAATTTTTTTTTATGAATCTTCAAATCAAAAAACCTAAATTTTGGACCCTTTCAAGCCGATTTCACACTCTCTTCATCCTTCGTCCTTCCTTAGGCCCCCACCGGTGCCATGGCGCCCTTCCGCCCCACCGCCAAGCACCTGCTCCTCCTCTCCTCATGGTCTCATCTATAGGAAAACCCGTCGAATTCAATTTTGCTAATCCCCCCCCCCGTCGTGTGTGCTGCGCCAATCCACCACGGATTTGCTCTAAAAGCTTTCCACCCCTCTGCTTCCCCTGTGTTGTCCATGAAACCCAAAGTTTTTTACCCCCATCTCTCCGCATGTCACACAAAATTGTTGGATTTTTCAGTGTTGGATTGCTTATTCTGATTTTAAAAAATTGGTCAGGGAAAATCTTTAAAAATGATACTTTTTGGGTCAAAAAATAGATATGTATTTGGATTCTAACCCCTTTTTTCTATCAATTTTCGAGCGTGGGAGCTCGGAAAATTTTCCCCGAATTTTTATTTCATTCTTTTCGGGTTTATTTTTCAAAGAAAATGCTACAGAAATTGGATTTAATCAAGCGAATTCATTTTACATCTATTTGGATTTGGATATATTGATGCTTTTTTAAGTCAACAAAACCTGAAATGCAGAATGAAAATCAATATTTCCAGATTTCCACTATGCGTATGCGCTCGCCCAATTTGGGTCAAAATAAAATAGCGAAAAATCATTTTTCTCCCTAATATCGTTTTTTAAAATTATTTTGGTTTGATATTTGGGAAAAAAATAGGCGCATAGTGAAATTGATTTTTATCGGGTTCCCCCCCCCCTAGGTTTTTACCAATTTTTTTAAATTTTAATCCTTAACATTTCGTTGTATTATTTGCTTTACACGCTCACCCTTTTTGCAAAAAATCCTAAACTTTTTCAGAAAAATTTTTTTGCAGAAAAATCCTTAAAAAATAATATAAAGAACGCATGTTGGAAATTGATTTTTTTCATGATTTTCCCCAAGTTTTTAAACCAATTTTCGTTGTCAGTTTTTTGTCCTTAACTTTTCGTATTGTCAGCTTTACACCCTCACCGTTCTTTTTTTGCTAAAAAATCCTAAACCTAAACATTTTTTCCTTTTTCGATTTGCGCATGTTTAGGGCACTGACCGCAAGACTCGCAGCCGCCTCACCTGTTCACAGCAACGGCCACCTATTCGCTTCCTCAATGGCATCCTCAATGTACCAGACCGTGGAGCGGGGCTCCCTGCACACGTTGGACTACCGGATTTTCATCAGTGAGTCGGCAAAAGAAAGTTTAGGTTTTTTTTGTCCTGAACTTTTATACGGCTAAAATTTTTTAACTTCCGGTAAAAAATGAATAAATTCCTGAGCGAGGCATGTATTCAGGTTTTTAATCTTCAACTTTAGGTTTTTGCGCATTTTTTCCTTAAATCCCAAAATTTTGTTTTCCATTTTTAGAGATTTTAGGCATTTTAACCTGTTTTTCATGGCTCAAGCATCGGAAAATTTTCAGAGGACCCCAACGGGAAGCTGATCTCGCCATGGCATGACATCCCGCTGTACGCGTCCGAGCAGGACAAGCTGTTCCACATGGTTGTGGAAATCCCGCGATGGACCAACGCCAAAATGGAGGTGAACTTATTTTCAAAAAAAAATTTTAAAAAATTTAAAAAAATAAAAATCAAATCTAAAAATTCTAAAGCTGTCTCTTTACTCCATTTAAAATTCGAAATTATTCATTTTTCCCTTGAAAGTTTCCCTTGTCCCCTTCGTTAGCCCCTGGAAATCCAATTTATGATTAGCAAAAATTTATTTTTTCGGATTTTTGAAATTTTCAAAGGAATTTTAAGCTCTATCAAAAAATGGCGACCTGAATTAAATCCCATAAATTCTATTTTTGGCATTTTTTAAAAAGGTAACCCCCCAATTGAAAACTTCAAAAAAGTTTTTTTTGTTCGGATTTACGAAAATTTTCAAAAGATTTTGAAGCTCTATATAAAAAATAAATTCAAAATTTTTTTTCCGGCAGATGGCCACCAAAGAGCCGATGTCGCCGATTCGGCAGGACGAGAAGAAGGGGCTGCCCCGGTTCGTGAACAACATTTTCCCGCACCACGGCTACATTTGGAACTACGGCGCACTGCCGCAGACCTGGGAGGACCCGGGGCACAAGGACGAGAACACCCAGGCCCAGGGGGACAACGACCCCATTGGTGGGCAAAAAAAATTTGAAAATTAAATTTAAAAAATTTTTTAGATGTGGTTGAAATTGGCTCCCGAATTCTTGAACGCGGCGCGGTTGTTCAGGTTTCTATTTTTTTATTTTGATTTGATTTGGCGAACAAGTTTCTCGGAATTTTAAAATGACCTTTAAGCGCGACACCAACCTAAATTTAAAAAAAAATGGAAATTCCTTTTCTTTTGGAAATTCATCAAATTTCTAGCCAAATTTTACCGTTTGATTAAGGAGAGTGAATGATTTCAATAGAAATTGTTCAATTTTTTTAGGATTTTATTGTTTTTTTTAAACATTTTTCAGGTCAAAATTCTTGGCACTTTGGCTCTGTTGGACGAAGGCGAAACCGATTGGAAGGTGGGTGAAAATAAATTTCATATTTATCCTGCGAAAATTTTTCAAAAAATCCAAAATTTGGGCTGCCCTGGTCGGGCGCCTAATTATAAGTAATACTTTTTGGACCACTCCCCCCTCCCCCTCCTCCCAAGCAAAATTGCTGGATACGCCACTGGCATGGTGTGGGTTCAAATCCCCTTGAAGGGGCTGAATTTTTTTGCAACTCTTAAGGTGCATTTTGTGGGATTGGTCAAAAAATTGTTTCTAGGGACTCAATTTTTAAAAAATGCTTTTTTATCGCCAACAATGCCTTCATTTTTAGTCACAAAAAATAATTTTTTTTCTGTCAATTTTTACAGCTTGTGGCGATTGACGTCGAGGATGAGCTGGCCCCGCGGCTGAACAGCATCGCCGACGTGGACAAGCACATGCCCGGCCTGCTGACCGCCACCCACGAGTGGTTCCGGGTGTACAAAATTCCCACCGGGAAGCCGGCCAACAAGTTCGCCTTCAACGGACAGTACAAGGACCGCGCATTCGCGCACGCGATCATCCAGCAAACCCACGAGCACTGGAAGACGCTGATCCGCAAGCCGGACCCCAGCCTGAACACGTGGGTTTTTTTCGGGGAAAATCATGAATTTGGCATCGAATAGAAGCGCCAAATTTAAAATTAACTCTTCTGACATTTTTCTCTGTCTTGAGTTTGTAGGATTTTTCAAAAATTTTGCACTTTTTTCAGGTATTCGATTTCCGGAAAACCAGGCCCATTTAAGTGAAAGTAAAAAAGGTCTTTTTTGAAGAATAAAAACGGCGAAAAAA
>LDKF01003250.1:22961-37440 GCA_001026735.1 Rotylenchulus reniformis | reverse complement strand
GTTATCTTGACATCGCTCCACAGGACGGATGCTTCAAATTTCTTCCAGTCAATGTGACTATCGGACCTCGTTCGAGATTTGGGTTTTTGGATCTGGTTGATCTGACCATCACGCAGACCAGTGAGCGAGGCCCATGTGAATTGTTTGAGAACTTAGCCTTAAGAATTGATGAAACTATTTTTGTTGTGAATCAATTGACTAAGGAAGTGCACGTCTTCAATCAGCCTATTCATCACCCGACCACTGAACCAATCCAATTTGAGGAACTCAACCATCTCCAAGTCTTCCACGACTCGGTGTTGAACAACCGTTCCGAAGAACTTCTCGTATTGTCTCTCCATCCTCTTTCGGGGGGAACTTGGGAATCTTCCATACAAGTTAAAGATTCTTCGCCCAGTTCAACTGGGAGAAGTCCATTCGATTCGATGGGGTTGATAGAGAGAAAAGTGAACGGGATTCTTGCTCGTGTTCACTCACTTTGGATAAACGGATGTGCATTGGTTACTAGTTTTTATATAGGGTACCAATTCCTGCTTTTCATAATTCTGAAAATCAGGTCCGACCTTAGAGGGAATTTCTTGACCTTCGGTCGAAATTCATCGACTCCTAATCCCTCCGTTACAGTTCGAGAAAGGCCGAGGAAGCTGGTGAACAGAGCTAGCAGTGTCCGTTGGAGATTGCCAGTGGAAGTGACGGAAGTGGACCAACACGACCAGAACCCGTGTGGCCTTGTGGACATTGAAGCAGTGCGAGTGGAGGACACAACTTCGGGGGGAATGTCGCAGAATGACCCTGACCATTCTGCGAATTGATCAGGACTTGGCCATCAACATTCAATACTCATATTTTGTCTCTTCATTTTTTGTACTCTCTTCCTCCCTCCTGAAATTGTAATGTCTGATCCTTTCCCTTCTGGAAAAGGATCTCCGCCCCTTCCCCCCTCTTCCTTCCGTCCTTGGCCAACCTTGTTATTCACTTTTCTTCACTTTTGCTTTTGCCTTTTCCTTTCTTATTCACCCGACCGATCAATCGCTGCCGCCCCTGACATTTTCATATCTTCCGTTTTCGCCTTCCGTTTTCTTCCGAAAATAAAGCTTTAAAGCTTTTGTGTGACTAAAAAAGGGAACCGGGGTTTTGCGGGAATTTCCCCCTATTTCATTCGAGTTCGTACTTTCGTCATTCTAATCCCTTAAGACTTCGGTCTTTCGGGTTCTTCCCTCCCTTCTCTTCTTCCTTTCCCCGTTCTTCCGTTCGTTCCCATTGTTCTAACCCTTCTAGGGCCAAGAACTCATCGTCCCTTTCCTTCCATTCCCCATTTTCGTTCTTCTCCGTCGTCTATTCCTGATCAGTTTCTGATCGGGAATTCCTCCTAGTTCTTCTAGCGGCATCTTGCCAAATCGCACCCGTTTTGCGACATGGTAGCACCGGATGGTTGTTCTGCTTAAACGACATCTTCAAACTTCGTTTTCATTTCGTGCATTTCTCTCTATTTTACATTTAATTTTCACTAAGATTTATTTGACTTAGTTCGATTCAATTTTTGTATCGAACTCCCGTCCATTCAAAAGTAAATTTCTTCCAACCTTCCTATCCCTTTAAAGGTCAACCTTTCTGATTTTATTCGACTTTTCTGCGTTTAGCATCAGCAGTTGCGTCAACATTCAGAGGAAGTTTCTCATCTAAATACGGTGGGTAAACGGTCTTAACTTTAAGTCTAGACCTTCAGATTTCGAATTTAAGGTTCGAAATCCCCCTTTTTTTTTGAACACGAACCGTCCTTTCCCTCTGACACAAAGTAATCCCTAAAATTCAATTTTCGTCCGTCAGGAGAGGGGTCATGCCCAAATTTTTCCCGACAGTAAAAACTTAGAAATTTGCGTCCAGTCTACTTTACTTTTCGCGCCTTATCGTTCTTCAATTTTTCCGTTGGTCAAAGCGTTCTTTTTCCGTTCGTTCTACGCTTTCGCGTCGCTGTTTCGCGTTCATAAATCGTGCGTTTTCGCCGTTCTTCTTACATTCGTTTTTCTACGTATCCGTTATTCATCATTACAACAATTTTCACAGTTCGTCCGTTTTCATCCTATTTCGTTTGCTAGCTTCCTCCATTCCCATAAAATTTACAGTTATTTTAGCGATCCTCATCCCGTTCATTCAACTTTCTCAAGCAAATTTGTTGTATACTGATCTCCATAAGGGAATTTCAGTCCCTTTCTCAGACCTAATCCTGAGAATTGTCATAATCTGTAAAACTTGTTCCTTACCATCAAAAATCTTCATTCTCTCATCATCATTCTTTTCTAATCGTATCATTTCGTCAAAGTTAGAATAATTTATCCAGTTTTCAAAAATAATCATGGTTTCTTTGTTGAAAAGAAGAATGACAGCTCTTCGAGAAGAAGTGAATGATCTTGTTGGAGCAGTTCCTAGGATGCCCCTACTCCCACAGCCTAAACCAGCTCAACCTAGAGTTGAACTGGTCGAAGTGGAAGGAGTACTGCAAATTTGGGAGGACCGGGAAAAGGAACTTACGACACGTCTTCAGGAAATGGTCAATTTAGAGGACCAGGGTTCTCGATTAGTCGAAAAGGGAACCAAAGCAGAACAAGAAGTGAATGAACGTGATTTTCTAGCTCATCTAGCAAATCTCGCGTGGGACGACGTTTTGAAAGAAGGTCGTAAATCCCGAAGGTCCATGCAAACACAAATTGCTCAAATTAGGAAAAGACAGGGTGAACTTTTGGCAACAATCCACCCAGCAGGAGGTGCAGCTCCTCCAGCCCCTCCGGTTCATCCAGCGGCGGCTCCTCCATCGGTTATGTTACAGCCTTTACAGCTTCGTCCGTTCTCAGGCAGGCTCCGGGATTGGCCATTGTTTTACGAGCAATTTAAATCCTCTATTGATCGGCAACGTATTGATGACGTGGACAAGTTTAATTATCTTCTCTCATTCTTAGAAGGGGAAGCTAAAGCCATTGTAAGAGGACTGATGCCAACTTCGGCAAACTATAAGATTGCTCTCGATCTCTTGAAAGACAAATATGATGATGAAGATTCGCTATCCGGAGAGTTGGTTGAAAAATTCAACGGTCTACGAGCTTGTCGAAATTTCTCGGATGTTCGCCAATTTCAAATCGATCTCGAATCGATTTGTCGTCAGTTGGAAGCTATGGGCGAGAATTTGAACTCACCGATAATTTGTTCATCGTTAGAAAACAAATTGACTTTTCCAATGTTGAAAGAGATAAGGAAATCCAAGAAACAGGATCAAAATTGGAGCACAGAAAAATTTCGTAAGAAGTTAGCTGAGATGATTAAGGAAGAAGAGTCAAATCAAAGAGCGTATTATCTACAACACCCGGGGTCATCTAGTAATGATCGCCGGTCTCGACAAGAACAGCGTATTTCTCGGAGAATGGTACGGGAACCGAGTCCAAATCTAACTTTCGCTACGCAAAATAGCAATAAGGTTTCGAGAAACGTCAAATTTAATGAAAGCAGGTCCCCTTCGGCTTCGGGATCACCTAGTAGACTTCCTTGGTCTCCAACTCAATCGCCATCAAGATCTCGAGGATCGAGTCGAGATTTTAGTAGGTCTCCATCCCCTAGAGTAGGGAATTATAGGAAACCGCTCACACCATGTCTCATGTGTTCGGGCTCACATTGGATGGCTGATTGCAATAAATTTAGAAAATATACGGACCGTGTTAATCGGGTCCGCGATCTTAAACTTTGTACAAAATGTTTGCGTTCTAATCATGTAACACAAGTCTGTCCGTCCCCAAAAACATGTCATTTTTGCCGAGGAACTCATCCGAAAGCTCTCTGCAAGCAATTTCTTGAACAGAGATCGCCAACTGGTTCTCCACAGCGATCGATGACCCCACCCCCGAAAGGATCTGTGCCTAGAGCTCCGACTCCTCCATCGCCAAAGAACAATGTTGCATTAACTAGTTCAGTTTTCACAAGAGAAACCTTGTACATGTGCACTGAAAATTGGGTTTTTAATCCGAGTGATCCTAGTCGAAGAGCAATAGCTACGGTGATATGGGATTCATGTAGTGGAATTTCGTATATTAGGAAAAAGTTGGCTAATTGTCTCCAATTGCCAGTTCTTGGTCTAGAACACATGGAAGTGTATCCAGCTTTTGCTAGATCACCTTTGAAGGAGGTTTATCCTGTCAGTCCCATCGGGATCACTCCTATCGACGGAACTCCGTTTCAGTATCTGACGGAGTTACGACAGACCGAGTGTATCACCAAAGAAACAAATGTCGTAAGGTTTCAACCTTTCGACGAAAAAGTATGGGAGATGGGCCTCTCATTTCCTCGTGATCTAAGAGAACCAGATATTCTTTTGGGGCTTAAAGATTACAATAAATTGCGCGTTATGCCGATTACGTTGTTGCCAAGTGGTTTCGCACTTTACAACTCAATGCTGGGAACTTTCCTTTGTGGTGAGGGGTTAGTTGATGCTTCCTGCAGTCGGAAAGTTAGTCCCACTCTATATAATACAGTGACCAAAGGGGAATCAGAGTTCGAAGAGCCAGTTGTCTCTAAGGGAAAAGGAGATTTTGAGTTAAATCAGTTGGTCGAACGTCATTTGTCTTTGGAAACAGCGGGCTTGGCAGATTGTGAAGAGAACCAGCAAGAGAATGAGGTCCTTTTGGAAGAATTCACGGACAAAATTGTTAAGGACGAAGAAGGTAGATATGAAGTACCTCTTCTCTGGAATGCCAATAAAATGGGACTTCCGCTAAACATAGGTTTAGCCAAGGGACGATTAAGATCACTTCTTAAGAATCTCCGTGCTAAGCCGGAAATTCTCAAAGTCTACCACCAAACCATAATGGACCAATTAGATAAAGGCATAATAGAAAAGGTTGATAATCCTCAGGAAAATCGACCGGGAACTCATTATTTGGCTCACCAAGCCGTCTGTCGTGCAGACAGAGAGCATACTAAGGTCAGAGTAGTCTATGATGGTTCCGCTCATGTCCGTGGTACGAACTTTCCTTCCTTGAATGAGTGTTTGTTCAAAGGTCCATTGCTATTACAAGATTTGGCTGGAGTTCTTTTAAGATTCCGGCTCATGGACATTGCAATAGGGGCAGATATCGAAAAGGCTTTTTTGCAAATCAAATTATCCCCTGACGATCGGGATTCGACTAGATTCTTCTGGACAGAAGACCCTTTCAATTTAAATTTGGACAATAAACCTCAGGTTTATCGGTTCACTAGGGTTTTGTTCGGTTTAACTTGTTCTCCTTTTCTGCTCGCTGGTACGGTCAGAGCTCATCTTCTTTCATATCCAGACTCGAAAATAGCTAAGTCCATCCTAGATAATATTTACGTGGACAATATCGTAATCAGTGTTCCACCTGAGTCTTCATCGATGGAGGTAGTTCAAGAAGCTATCAGAATTTTTGATGAAGCGAAAATGAATCTCCGGGATTTCGTTTCGAATGATCGGTCACTCGTGGACAAACTACCGGAGTCAAAGGTCTTGAAACATAAAGAAGTGAAAATTTTAGGAATGAGATGGGACACCGAATTCGATTGGTTGAGAATTTCGCTTCCGAATTTCCCCGAGAACAAAAATGTCACTAAGCGTATCGCTTTGTCGACTCAAGCTACGCCCTTTGATCCGTTAGGGTTAATCTCGCCAATTCTCCTTCCGGTGAAGAGATTTATGGCTAATGCACATACCCAAACGGCCAAATGGGACGAGGAACTACCTCAGTCCTTCCAACTTGAATGGAAGGATATCATGGAGAGTTGGAAGAAGTTTAATAAGCCCATTTTTCGAAAATTGCACGCCATGCCATTCAGCGAAGAGAGCAATGTCAAATATCGGCTTCATGTTTTCACGGATGCTTCAGGAATTGCCTTTGGAGTAGCCATTTATCTTGTGAAAGAGCAAGGCGATCTTCGCCAAAGCTCTCTACTTCTCGCAAAAAGCAACATCAAACCCAAAAAATTGCCAAAAAACGCGGATAAAATGCCGAAATTGGAACTCCACGCAACTAAGTTGGGATTAAAATTACACAATTTTGCGTTAAAACATTTGCCCATGAACATTGATAGCGTTCACTTTTGGGTCGATGCAAAGGATATAATTTGGTGGTTAAAATCGGCAAAGCTGCAGGATAGATTCATCGAAAACAGATTGAAAGATTTAAGGGAAATGAAAGTCAGATGGGTATCAGGAAAAGAGAACCCGGCAGATTTAGCGAGTCGAGGGGTCACCCCGGAAACTCTCCAGTCCTCACGCCTTTGGTGGGAAGGACCCATTTGGTTAATAGAATCCGAAAGTAAATGGCCTATAGGAGACAGTTATGGACCAGAAGATCGACCAGAACCTGCGGAGGACTCAGCATTGCAATCCATTAGTATGCCAATCAAACAAACGATCAGGAAATCGTTGTTAAACCTAACTCGGTTTGGCTTTGGAACCCTCTCTTTAGTCAAAGAGATCACAGCTTATGTCCTCCTGTTCTGCAAGCTACATCAACCAGAGAATTTTACAAAGATGGATTTCTCTGCATTCGAAGCTTGGGCTAGAAAAGAAAAAGGGACCGCACTTCAAGTTCAGTCTCTCCATAAGGCTTTCCAATTCCTCTTGAAGGAGGCACAGCTTCAATTTCCACCAGAGGAGGAAACGATAAAAAATCTTCACATGTTCCGCCAGGAAGGCATTTGGAGGTGCGGTGGTCGGATTCAGAATAGTGATGCGAGTAAAGACGAAAAACACCCAGTTTTCCTTCCTCGGAAGGCAGAACTCACTAGGTTGATTGTACAACAAGCCCATGTCGAAGCTCATCATCCTCGTCCTTCGATGCTCATATCCATTTTGAGACAGTCATTTTGGATTCCAAAGGGTCTGAAACTGATTCAATCAGTTTTGGAATCTAATCGTAGGACAAGGTGCTGGGAATGTTTTCGTCATCAATCAAAACCATACCAGGTTCCAAATGAACCTCCTCTTCCGGTCAGTCGTGTCAATCTTGAGCGTCCATTCGGGAGAATTGGGATAGATTATTTTGGACCACTGGACTTCCTAGAGAAGAACAGTGTCAAAAAATACTGGGGAATCATTTACAATTGTCTCGCTTGTCGTGCAATTGTCTTAGATGTAGTGACCGATTGTACGGCGGAGAGTTTTTTAAATAGCTTTAGAAGATTTGTGGCAACGTGGGACTGTCCTGTAGAGATTCTTTCCGATAATGGTTCGCAATTTAAGCCCGCTAGCAAAGTTATCTCGAGGAATTGGACTATGAAAGTGAAATCTGAGCTGTTCCAGCAAAAGATTTACAATCGTTGGGATAAAGTTTTGAGGCATCCTCGAGTAGCTCGGGCCGTTAGACGCCTAGGAGTTACTTGGACCTTCGTGACAGAGAAAGCGAGTTGGAGGGGAGGCGTCTATGAACGTTTAATTTCTCATATAAAATATTGTCTTCACCGAACTTTGGGTCGGACTAAAAAGTTGTCATTGGATGAAACTCGAACTGTCATCATGGAAATCGCTAAGATTGTTAATGAACGACCTATCACATTTTCCTCGGAAAATGAGATTCTCAAACCCATTAGGCCCATTGATCTGCTTCTCCCTTGGAAGGGTCATGTAACCGTTCCATCATTGAATCCGGATTTGTCTATCGCCGACGAGTATCTCCCGAGAGCCGAAGACCGGCAAGGGAAAGTTCAGCTCACAAGGCAGTTAGAGGCTTCTCGAAAGCATGTTGATTCCTTCATAAAAAGTTGGAGAAGTCACTATCTTTTGGCTTTGAGGGAAAGAGAGAGGGACAATACGAAAAGCCATGGGGTGAGTAGTCAGCTCCCAAAAGTGGGGGACGTGGTTCTTGTGAGCGATACGGAACAAGAACCAAAGAGAAGATGGAGACTGGCAAAAATCTTAGAGTTGCCGGAGGGAAAGGACGGACAAATTAGAACAGCCAAGATAAAAATGGGTGACACAGAAACCAATCGAGCTCTGTCACATCTTTACCCCTTGGAAATTAATCTTTTTGAGGGTTCATTGGATACAGAAGGGTTAGATTCGGACCAACTAAAGGCCCAACCGATTACTGGAATCATTCAGATTCAGATGGACATGGACGACGTGGCTTCGGTTTCTTTGGGTCCTGATCCAGAGAGGGCGGATGGTGAAGAAAGAGGATCTGATCATCCCTCAGAGGATGGTCAGTCGCAGAATGGTGAAGAAGTCTCTGATCATCTCTCGGAGGATGGTCAAGGTCAACCTGATCATCCCTCGGAGGATGGTCAGTCGAAAAATAGAACGAAACCATTGCCTTCTTCAGGTCAAGGTCAATCTCATTCAGCCAAAGGTAATCGTGATCCACCTTTAGGGGAAGGTCACTCCGAGAATGCGGAAGAGGAATATTTGACATATCATCCATTCACCAAAACGGCCATTTTGGGAATAGGAACCGGATGGCAGTTCGTTGATTGGTGCAGGCCGGGATCGATGGGTCATCAGGATTGCGTTCCGATCAAATTGGAAGAGCTGTTTGCGACACGGCGAACGGCGGCTGATCGTCCTTTGGAGTCGTTGCTTTCGGGCCAAACTGATTTTCCTCGCCTTACATTGGCACATCTCTTTCTGCTCTACCCGGTTTTCCGGGCGGGGCTCACTATTCGAGCGGCAGAATGTATTCACGCAACCGTTCGACGACCTGAATTGCTCATCAGCGAGTGGGTGGAGTTTCGTAGAACTTTCAAAGAAATCACGACGAACGAATTGCCGCGATTCGACGATGCAGACCTCCCACAGCTCATGTCCTTGTGGATGGAGCACTGTCGTAATGCGGAGTGGTGGCAACATCAAGCTATGGACAGGCCGATGACCGTGGAATTTGTAGATATCAGCAAAATGAATTGCGGGATGCTTGCTTCTCTGACTGACAAGGAGGCTGCAGAACAATATTTGAGTGCTTTTAAACAGAAGATCATCGCTCAATTGAATTTGTTCCGACACGTTGCTCTACACGGTCAAGAACCGGAGTACACCATCCGCGCGCCGTTTTTAGTTCTGGGAGATCAGTTTCTTCAGAGACTCAAGGGCATGTACGGAGTTCTTCCTCTTGCCATTAGTGTACAGGACTTCGATCCACGTCGAGTTCTCTTGTTGCCTATGGTACAAGGCGTCATTCTATGTTGTGGCAGCGACTATATCAGGACGAAGGGTGCTGCATATCGACTAGCTTCTTTTAAGCGGCAACTACGAGGAATAGCGGATCATTTCGCCTTTCGGCAAGACAGCTTCGTTGTCGTTGCCTCACCAAAATCGCAAGAGGGAGTCGATCCGGAAGAATGGGAAACAATGTTGGACGGCAATATGGCGGTGATCATCCCCGAGTTCAGCAAGAGGCGAGGGTTTCCCCAGTATGTTGACCGAGGAGGGAATCCAACAGAAGCTGGATTGAAAGAATTGTGCACTCTTCTTCGGGCAAAGTTTCCTTCCTTCCCCGATAGAGGCGAAAAGAGAGAGCGTCCACCCAAAAAGGCAAAGAAGAGAAGCTTGGAATTGTCAGATCAAGTGTCCTCCAGTCAGTCTTCGTCATCCAAAGTGGTGCAGCCTGTATTTCCAAGAGTTTTCGTGAATAAGCAGTTTTTAAAACAGACACGAGACGAAAATTGGAAGCGATTTCTGAAGCCACAACCGGAGCCAGTCAGCACGGGAGCGGCACGACCAGCTGACCCGATGTCAATTCTTCCGTCCGATTCGTGGCGAGATGCGTCTTTCTTCAAGCAATCCACTTCGGCCATCTGCGCAGCGAGTCTCACCATCAGAGTTGATTCCAAGACAGCAGGACGAGAAGTGGAGTGGAGTCGACGACCGGAAAAGGCAAGACAGGGGGATAAGCAAGTCGATCAAGAACCTTCGGTTCGAGATCTCGGTAAGCACTCTCAAGATCAAGAACCTCGGGTTCGAGATCTCGGTCAATTATTACAAGATCAAGAACCTATGGTTCAAGAACTCGGTCGGGTAGTTCTTCAGGATAAGTCTCACATTAAAGTTAGGGAGGTCAGTCAAATGGATCATCAGGATCGAGAACCTTCGGTTCGAGATCTCGGGAAAGTCATTCCTCAGAGAAAAAGTCGGAATCTCGAAAAACCATTGCAGCTGCCGATCAAGTTGACTGGGTTGACTGAAGCCATAGAGAGATACTACGAAAATCATCAGCAGGGTGAAAATGAGTTTGAGCAGAAAATGACGGTGTTAGCTGAGTTGGAGAAGGGCTTCATTTCTAGATTTCCCGGAAAACTTCATGTAACCGGGTCCTCGGTCAATGGTCTTGCCATGACTCCTTCGGATTTGGATTTAGTCTTGGAGGTCTCCAAATTCGGTTCACCGGATCGACAACGTGAAGTGGTGGCAGCCATTGCAAATTATCTGCGAACCCGGCGAGACACATCAAAACTCGAAATTTGTGGGATTCTACGGCAGACTCCTCTGATAAAATTCAAGTGCAATGGAATCTTGGTGGACCTGACAATCAGCGACAGCCCCAGTCCTTGTGTCAGCATTCTCAACACGGAATTTGTCAAACGAATGGTTGATCTTGACATTCGTTTCAAGATGTTAGCCATATTTTTGAAATCGTGGTTCCGAGCAAATGGACTTCATGGGGGTGACAAGCAAAAGTTTTCTTCATACACCATTGTTATGCTTTTGGTGCATTTTCTCAGGGAAAGAAATGTTTTACCAAAGGAGGTCAGATCACTCTTTTGGCAAAGTCCTAGTGGAACTTCCGTCGGCAGTCTTTTGGAACAGTTTTTTGTGTGGTTTTTGGATTTTCCATTTGAAGTCGAAGGGTTTGCTCTAAAGATGGGTTGCACGTTCAACAGATTGCTTTTGATGGGAAAAGATAAGGGAAAGGCCATTGTCCTCCTTGATCCAACTGATCAGCGGGACATTCTGAACGCGGACAATACGGCAAAGGCAGTCTCGCCTGAAGCCCTGAAGGACGCGAAAAAGGCAATGGGCCGGGCTCTCCAGGTGATGAAAGACGGCGATTCTCCTTGGACTGAAGCGGATCTGCAGAAACTGCTACCACCGCCATCGTTAGCCAAACGGAACCAACCCAAAGCAGTCATCACGAGAACGATTCCTTTTATTTCGTTGTTGGCCTTATTCCTCGTCTTTATCCCAACCCTGATGGCGGTTCCCGCATCAGGTCCCTCGCATAATTCCGTTTTCCATAAAAACTTCCCATTGGAAGGGAAGATGGCGTTTCAGGACCTTCGTGGCAATGCATTTATTTGTTCTACCGCTAGGACTTTTTGGTCAATACCCACGACATCTTGCCAGGGTATTCCCGAACCAACCGAAGGTAAAAATATTACTCTCGCGATCTATGATCGTGTTAGAGTTCCCTCGGTGATAAATGGAGGATTCCGGTGCCAAAAAATTCGAGAAATCAGGGAACTTAGGACTGGTTTGTTAGGAGATGAATTTGCTAATCCCAAAACGGAATTTCTCTGGGTTTCACCAGAGGAATGTCGGGAAATGGTTCATCGAAAAGAGTGCTCCGAGGGAAAATTGTCGAGAGAAGGAAATTGGTTGAGAACCAAAAATAGGTTGGTAGGAGAATATCCGAATAGGTTCACTAGTTGGTGGAACGGTCCATCTGTGTTCAACGTTACCAATTGTAGGGCTCAGGAACTACCTCTATGGCGCACGGGAAACAAAACGATCACCAGTCCTCTGGTGGATACTCATCATTGTTCGTACGCCGATGGAATGTGTATTGTGGATCAACAAACTTTGGTTATGTGGCCATTTTCCTGTCATCGCGATCAATGTGGAATTTGCTCTTATAAATTGGGTAGAACTTGGACAGGCCAATATTGGAAAAATGTCTTTCGAGTAGAAAATGGAGAACACTCGTTGACGTTCCCTGACACCGACGCTCCCCGACGCATTGTGGATTGTGAAGGACCGCTGATCATATCGGATCAGGGGTACGCTATTGCAGAGAGAGATTATCTCATTATCTCGAGAGTACGGCAAAAACGTAGGCCAGGGGGGGAATGGAATGATCCAGAGGAGATTGCAGCGAAAGAAACAGCTGGCCAGTTGAAATTTCAAAGAACCATCAAACAAACACTTCATCGAGAATGTGAATTGAGGAAGTCCTTGGGAATTAAGCCGTCCAATCCCACTCAGTGGGTGAGGATCCTTTTGCAGAATCCAAATATCATGGCTAGATGGTTCACGGAGGATATTGTGGAAGTCAGGCACTGTTCCCCCATTCCCTTTAGTTATCTTGACATCGCTCCACAGGACGGATGCTTCAAATTTCTTCCAGTCAATGTGACTATCGGACCTCGTTCGAGATTTGGGTTTTTGGATCTGGTTGATCTGACCATCACGCAGACCAGTGAGCGAGGCCCATGTGAATTGTTTGAGAACTTAGCCTTAAGAATTGATGAAACTATTTTTGTTGTGAATCAATTGACTAAGGAAGTGCACGTCTTCAATCAGCCTATTCATCACCCGACCACTGAACCAATCCAATTTGAGGAACTCAACCATCTCCAAGTCTTCCACGACTCGGTGTTGAACAACCGTTCCGAAGAACTTCTCGTATTGTCTCTCCATCCTCTTTCGGGGGGAACTTGGGAATCTTCCATACAAGTTAAAGATTCTTCGCCCAGTTCAACTGGGAGAAGTCCATTCGATTCGATGGGGTTGATAGAGAGAAAAGTGAACGGGATTCTTGCTCGTGTTCACTCACTTTGGATAAACGGATGTGCATTGGTTACTAGTTTTTATATAGGGTACCAATTCCTGCTTTTCATAATTCTGAAAATCAGGTCCGACCTTAGAGGGAATTTCTTGACCTTCGGTCGAAATTCATCGACTCCTAATCCCTCCGTTACAGTTCGAGAAAGGCCGAGGAAGCTGGTGAACAGAGCTAGCAGTGTCCGTTGGAGATTGCCAGTGGAAGTGACGGAAGTGGACCAACACGACCAGAACCCGTGTGGCCTTGTGGACATTGAAGCAGTGCGAGTGGAGGACACAACTTCGGGGGGAATGTCGCAGAATGACCCTGACCATTCTGCGAATTGATCAGGACTTGGCCATCAACATTCAATACTCATATTTTGTCTCTTCATTTTTTGTACTCTCTTCCTCCCTCCTGAAATTGTAATGTCTGATCCTTTCCCTTCTGGAAAAGGATCTCCGCCCCTTCCCCCCTCTTCCTTCCGTCCTTGGCCAACCTTGTTATTCACTTTTCTTCACTTTTGCTTTTGCCTTTTCCTTTCTTATTCACCCGACCGATCAATCGCTGCCGCCCCTGACATTTTCATATCTTCCGTTTTCGCCTTCCGTTTTCTTCCGAAAATAAAGCTTTAAAGCTTTTGTGTGACTAAAAAAGGGAACCGGGGTTTTGCGGGAATTTCCCCCTATTTCATTCGAGTTCGTACTTTCGTCATTCTAATCCCTTAAGACTTCGGTCTTTCGGGTTCTTCCCTCCCTTCTCTTCTTCCTTTCCCCGTTCTTCCGTTCGTTCCCATTGTTCTAACCCTTCTAGGGCCAAGAACTCATCGTCCCTTTCCTTCCATTCCCCATTTTCGTTCTTCTCCGTCGTCTATTCCTGATCAGTTTCTGATCGGGAATTCCTCCTAGTTCTTCTAGCGGCATCTTGCCAAATCGCACCCGTTTTGCGACATGGTAGCACCGGATGGTTGTTCTGCTTAAACGACATCTTCAAACTTCGTTTTCATTTCGTGCATTTCTCTCTATTTTACATTTAATTTTCACTAAGATTTATTTGACTTAGTTCGATTCAATTTTTGTATCGAACTCCCGTCCATTCAAAAGTAAATTTCTTCCAACCTTCCTATCCCTTTAAAGGTCAACCTTTCTGATTTTATTCGACTTTTCTGCGTTTAGCATCAGCAGTTGCGTCAACATTCAGAGGAAGTTTCTCATCTAAATACGGTGGGTAAACGGTCTTAACTTTAAGTCTAGACCTTCAGATTTCGAATTTAAGGTTCGAAATCCCCCTTTTTTTTTGAACACGAACCGTCCTTTCCCTCTGACACAAAGTAATCCCTAAAATTCAATTTTCGTCCGTCAGGAGAGGGGTCATGCCCAAATTTTTCCCGACAGTAAAAACTTAGAAATTTGCGTCCAGTCTACTTTACTTTTCGCGCCTTATCGTTCTTCAATTTTTCCGTTGGTCAAAGCGTTCTTTTTCCGTTCGTTCTACGCTTTCGCGTCGCTGTTTCGCGTTCATAAATCGTGCGTTTTCGCCGTTCTTCTTACATTCGTTTTTCTACGTATCCGTTATTCATCATTACAACAATTTTCACAGTTCGTCCGTTTTCATCCTATTTCGTTTGCTAGCTTCCTCCATTCCCATAAAATTTACAGTTATTTTAGCGATCCTCATCCCGTTCATTCAACTTTCTCAAGCAAATTTGTTGTATACTGATCTCCATAAGG
>LDKF01003250.1:3201-22861 GCA_001026735.1 Rotylenchulus reniformis | reverse complement strand
GTTTTTACTAATATACAATAAAGTCGTCTTTCATATAAATGGCAGTTTTTCGGCATTTTCGTCAAAAGGACCCTGGGAAGCCATGTATCTGTTCGTTTTTTCGCATGTCTTGGCCAACTTTTTGGCCCAAAAAACGCACCCCTTACTTCCCAAAAAAACCCGGGAAAATTGCAAGAAATTTTAAATCGACCAAAAAAAATGGCCAAATTTTTTGGGCCATTTGACGGGTCCCTGTTTTAGGGGCCAAATGAAAAATCCGGCTCGTAAAGGCACACCCCAGATATGTTGGCTAACTTTTGGGCAAAAAAAATTTGGGGGTCTCTGCGGGAAATTTTTCTGGAAAATTGTGCGCGTGAAGGGACCTCGACCCCAAAACAGGGTCCCAGGGGGTACCATCCGCAGAAAACTCGCTGAAGTGAACTGAAAAGTGGCCAAATAAACACCGGATTCGTGTTCCCCGTGCCAGAAAACCCCCATAAAGGCATTTCAACCCTTATTTTCTATTTTGGCCAAAATTTCAAAATTTGGCCCAAAAATTGGGTGTCCCAAAATTGAAAATTAAATAAAAAATTCATAACTTTTTTGGAAAATGAGTTTCGAACTTTTATAAAAAGCTAGAATATGTAAAAAATTACGTTCTTTTTAACTGCGCATTCACTTTTTTAAAATTTTCCAAAAAATTTCGACTTTTCGGCAAAATTTCGAAAAATTTTGGGTTTTTTCGAAAATCGCCCTAACTTTTTTTCTAGACTGGCTAGAAGGCTGAAATTTTTATGAAAAATATCTAATTTTTAGGCCTACAAATTGATGCCAAAAACTCTCTAGAATTCGTTTTGGAAACCGGTTTTTTGGCCGATTTTCATTTTCGAATTTCAAACCATAAGGGGGGACCCTGTTGAAAATTTCGAAAAAATTTTTTTCGCACTTTTGGCCAATTTGAGCCCCAGAATCGAATTCCCCGGCCGAAAAAACCCCCCTGGCCAAAAATCAGCTCAATCCGAACCCGTTTACCCCTAGAAATCCTTCAAAAATTCTAGGACCTGGTTTTTACTAATATACAATAAAGTCGTCTTTCATATAAATGGCAGTTTTTCGGCATTTTCGTCAAAAGGACCCTGGGAAGCCATGTATCTGTTCGTTTTTTCGCATGTCTTGGCCAACTTTTTGGCCCAAAAAACGCACCCCTTACTTCCCAAAAAAACCCGGGAAAATTGCAAGAAATTTTAAATCGACCAAAAAATGACTAAGTCTTTTTCGGTGAAATTGGAGTTCAGACTCGGATTCTCCATGAAAAATTGAGTATTTTTGAAAAAAATTTCCAATAGCGAAATTTTTTTTCTCCAGCCAATTTTGAAATTTTGAAATTCGACCGGCCTTCCAAAATCCACATTTTTGTAACCTCTTAGTTTTTTAATTTTTGTG
This sequence comes from Rotylenchulus reniformis, assembly GCA_001026735.1. Taxonomy (NCBI): domain Eukaryota; kingdom Metazoa; phylum Nematoda; class Chromadorea; order Rhabditida; family Hoplolaimidae; genus Rotylenchulus; species Rotylenchulus reniformis. Next base: position 21,439 of record LDKF01003250.1, on the reverse strand, counting down.
ATAATAATGATCTATTTTGCGGTTTATTTATTACTTTTAAGTATGTAGATTCCGTATATGGTATTGAATTTGTTCGTAGTTGTAGATAATGAATGATGACAGTCCTATCTTTATGTTATACTTAAAATTGCGTTTTACGTCATATATCCTCCATAACTCTCTTTAACACATATTTTTTATTGGAACTCATATAAGCTATATTATAGTAGCTTCTATGGCTAAACTTTTACTAAAATACAGTTCATATCTTCCGCTGATAGTTTTTGAGATTTGGGTCTATCTTTGAATAGACCACAGTTTTGTTTGCAAAAATTGGACCCTACCATTAAAAGTGTCAAATATTTCCATGATGCACATTGTTTTTAAAGCAGTTCTTTTGATTTTTGATAGAGATTTTGTCGCTCTATCTAATGATGCATTACCCATAATAAACGGCTGCGTTTTCCGTTAAGTTATGGCTCGCAGAAATTTTTACGCGTTTTCAGTATTTTTATAGTATCTCGCCTAATCTTTAAGGGACCGAGCTGTTCCATGCCAATTCTGGTAGCTCTCATAGGCCCCCAATGATATATTCATAAGCCGACTTTATTCTGCCTCGAGAAATGCTTTTTAAAATCGAAGCGAGTTACAGCCGTTTTAAGTTATTGGTATGAGCACACGTGTATTTGTCTATAATGCAACACATAGACCTTTTGAAAAATAACTGTTTTAGAAAAACATTGTACATATTATCTTTAAAAATTCCGACTGGGTTATTCTATATTCTTTTCTCTACTTCTTTTCTTTATTCTTTTTTTCTTTATTCTTTTTCTTTATTCTTTTCTTTTTTTTCATTATTTTCTATTTTTCTTTCTTTTCATTATTTTCTTTTTTCTTTTATTTCTTTTCTTTTTTCTTTATTCTTTTATTTTTTTCTTTCTTTTCTTTTCATTTCTTAACTTTTTCTTTCTCTTTCTTTCATTTCCTTTCGAACTTGGGGTAGGACGGAAGAACTTGGGGTAGGACGGAAAAATATGGAAAGCCTTAAAGAACGGAATGAAGGCTTTTTCACAGAGTCGACTAAAGATCACCGAAGAACCCACCCGAATGCAACGACACCATAAAAAGTCCAAATGAACCATTCTTATTCATTGAAAGAAATAATACGACCATATGGAAAGTCTTGGGTTGGCAAAATTTCATAAATCATCGATTTATGTAGAAGGCGTGCCCGTATTTCATCAATGCGCATCCGACAAGCGTTGTAATAAACAGCGCGGGTCTCAAAATCTTGGTATTGTTGTCGCTAAATTTCGTTTTAAGCTATGGAATTAATAGGCCATTATTACAGCAAAGTCCGGATCGATCCCAAGAATTGCACAGATATGGTTGTGTGACAGCTCAACGGTGATCGGTTGGCCGTTATGCTCGCGGAGATCAACATCGATGTCCCTTTCATATGGCGGCCAAGCGGGTGGATTTGGCGGAAAATCGTGAACCCGAACACAAACAGCCTTAATGTTTAACTGTTTTTGTAAAAAGAGAAAAGTAAATGGAACTAACCGAAATATGACCCTGTTGGTTCGCTTGCTGAAGATCTGCGAAACGGCGGATATCAAAACCGACAGAACGTTCTGAAATATTCGATATCAAAACCGACGGAACTTTCTATAAATTTGTGCTTCAATTACCACGTGATCGGGAAAGATTTTCTCTCCCTTCTTTTCGTTCCCTTCTGGGTGTGAAACGGGCTTTGTGCACCCCGCGGCGTAATATACAATAAAGTTCTGGTGTGAAACGGGCTTTGTGCACCCCGCGGCGTAATATACAATAAAGTCGTCTTTCATATAAATGGCAGTTTTTCGGCATTTTCGTCAAAAGGACCCTGGGAAGCCATGTATCTGTTCGTTTTTTCGCATGTCTTGGCCAACTTTTTGGCCCAAAAAACGCACCCCTTACTTCCCAAAAAAACCCGGGAAAATTGCAAGAAATTTTAAATCGACCAAAAAAAATGGCCAAATTTTTTGGGCCATTTGACGGGTCCCTGTTTTAGGGGCCAAATGAAAAATCCGGCTCGTAAAGGCACACCCCAGATATGTTGGCTAACTTTTGGGCAAAAAAAATTTGGGGGTCTCTGCGGGAAATTTTTCTGGAAAATTGNAATAATACGACCATATGGAAAGTCTTGGGTTGGCAAAATTTCATAAATCATCGATTTATGTAGAAGGCGTGCCCGTATTTCATCAATGCGCATCCGACAAGCGTTGTAATAAACAGCGCGGGTCTCAAAATCTTGGTATTGTTGTCGCTAAATTTCGTTTTAAGCTATGGAATTAATAGGCCATTATTACAGCAAAGTCCGGATCGATCCCAAGAATTGCACAGATATGGTTGTGTGACAGCTCAACGGTGATCGGTTGGCCGTTATGCTCGCGGAGATCAACATCGATGTCCCTTTCATATGGCGGCCAAGCGGGTGGATTTGGCGGAAAATCGTGAACCCGAACACAAACAGCCTTAATGTTTAACTGTTTTTGTAAAAAGAGAAAAGTAAATGGAACTAACCGAAATATGACCCTGTTGGTTCGCTTGCTGAAGATCTGCGAAACGGCGGATATCAAAACCGACAGAACGTTCTGAAATATTCGATATCAAAACCGACGGAACTTTCTATAAATTTGTGCTTCAATTACCACGTGATCGGGAAAGATTTTCTCTCCCTTCTTTTCGTTCCCTTCTGGGTGTGAAACGGGCTTTGTGCACCCCGCGGCGTGATGGTGGACGACCACGTCGTCCAGAACCCCCGCTCGATGTTCCTTCCATATTTTTAGCGGAATAATAATACTAATCAGAAAGCTAAATTAGAAACGAAATTTTAGAGTTCAAAATGTATTTGCTTAAGGTTTTTGATTTTAGAATTGGATTTATTGGGTCCTGATAGGGAATGGGAATTTCATTGACTGCTGCCATCCTTAGACCTACTAAGATTTACTTCTACTCTCATTTATTGAATATAATATTTAACCACAGCATAATGCTTCGTTACGCTGCCTTTTCTATGTATTTGCCAAGAAAACAAATAACAAATAAGACATTTTATCGAGAAACATTAATATGCTGAGCAAAAGATCGATAATCGATACCCCAGCAATGTGTCTCTTCGTTCAATGATAAATAGCTCCACTTGAATTCCGTAGCTGTTGGCACCAAAACTGATAGCTTTGAAAATACACATGGTCACGTGAGCATAGAGGAAAAATACACATGGTCACTACATTTTAGGTGCCTCCTTCCTCAACCTCTTTCTTTCTTTTTCTTCACGCCCGAATGTATTTTTTCCGTATAATTTCTAAGTACTTCCGGGATCCATTTTACAATAAAAGAAAGTATAAGGTGAGTCCGAGTGTAGTTGCCGTTATGCAAAAATGTGATCGGTTACCCAAGTGTATAACAAATCAACAAATTTCTAGCAACCGAAGGTCCTCTAAGCGCGAAGCGCTTTTCGAACCGCAGAGTAATGCATTCGCGCCCCGATGTGTATCAATAGCAGAATTTCTAACTTCTAAAGACACTCCCCACAAAAAATCAATCAATATAGGCTTANCTGCTCTAGCAACCGAAGGTCTTTAAGCGCGAAGCGCTTTTCCAACCGAAGGCGCTGCTTTCCGCCCAAGAATAATACATAGAACAGAGTTCGGGTACCCACTACAATGTTTTGTGATTCTTTAGAATTGTGTATCTATATAGAGCAATGTTACCCGCGCGGTTTTCCCCTGCGTTGCAACTAGTTCTACAAAATAAAAAAAAAGAACACGAAAATTGATAACTAAATACCGAAGTTATGAATTTTTAAAAATAATTCAATTGATGTGCGACAGAACTTAGTTTCCACCCTAAGTATTTAAGAATTATTATCATATGGCAAGCACATTATTCGAGACCTGAATTCAAGTCGGATTATTTATTAATGGCAAGATCTATAATTCGATCACTATAAACTAGCGGAGGCCTGGAAGTAAAAGTAATTTGTAAGTTGCTCTAAATTTGTGAGTTGCAGTTCTTTGGCAATAATTTTTTGGCGGATAAATTATTTTGGAATACCTACTCAAAATCATGTGAACTAACTTCTGATTTATTGGAAAACTGAAACTGATTTCTCAAAAAAAAGTTCTGGAAAATTGATGCTATTCTTTTCTGTTCCCAAAGTTACTGTCCTTAAATTTGTAATTTGATCTTTTGGCAGTTCCATTTATGTCATAGGAAGAGAAGAATCCATTTTTGTTGTCAATCTGAACACTTTCTATGGCAATAATTCTATTTTTGGCGGCAATAATATTTGGTTAAGTGCAGATCTGCAGATTCAGAAGATTTTTGGAGATTCAACGAAGCGTTTCTCGAGTAGGTATTTAAGGCCTTCAGGAACTTAGAGATTTATTCATTTTTTGCTTTAACAAAATAAAATTTTATTTAAATAATTAACTTTTTAGCAATTTCTTTTCCACATGGCCAACGTGAAATTCATCATTTTTGCCCTTCTCTGCATGACAATTTCGGTTACCGTAATTGTGGGGCCCTTGTGGGAATCTAAAAAGTCCGGATATCAGAAATTGGAGTCTTCAAAGTCCTCATCGTCTAGGCCATCGTCGTCTAAGTCATCACCGTCTAAGCCATCGAAGTCCACTAAGGTGGATTTTGGTAAGCATTTAAAATATTCACATTTTATAAATTATAATTAATTTATTTTGCATTTTTAACAATATGATTCAAGAAAGCACAGATTTCAAAATTAATTTAAGACTGATTACTGTCTTATTTCTTATATTTTAAGGGTCATCCTCATCACATTTTTCTTCTAGTGGTCCTTATCGGTTTCATACAATGAACTACTTCTAAAAAACATTAAATTGGTCGGTCAATTTTCTTAAGAAAAATAAGCAAAATTTGAATTCGCAAAGGTTTATTTAGAATCAGGCGAGTCGACCGGCCCTAGACGAATATGTAATACATTTCTTGGCCATCGGAAATTTATAGAAAAATTTTCAGCTGAGAGAGAGACATCAATGATTTGAAAAAAATCGCATTATTTATTTATAGATAATAACAAATTTACATTTTAAAAGTAGTTTAACACTTTAGACCATCGATTTTTCCTAAAAAAATTACAAATATTAGAAGAAATTCTTGGTTTTCACACGCGCTGAACAATCTGATGCAGGGTGGCGATCTGCAAACACCAAAAATCCGGCGTCGGTCATAAAAAACCCGAAAAATCACGGAAATTTTTTCAAAATCCCGGAAAACCCCGGAGCATTTCAAAAAAACTTGAAAATATGCATCAATATATAAAATAAATTTTATACTTCATATTTCTCTGCAGTTGAGAAGACCTTTTTGAGCAAATATGGGTGGAAGGAAGAGATCTAACAATCGAATTAATAGAGGAGACCCGAGAAAGATTAGGGGGTGCCTATTTTTAAAATTTTGATTTTTTCTTAAGAAATTTAATCAATTTTTCTTAGATTTTTTAAAAATCTCATTGTATTAAGTGGTGCCAGCGGTCCCAATAGGGGCCACTGGGAAAATTTTGAAAATTTTTTCTGAATTCTATTATGGAAAATGGTCACTTTTTTTGGGTGGAATCACTTTAATTTTGGCGAAACTTTTCTCTAATTTATTTAAATTTTGGAAGGTCCGATGGTCACGATAGGGACCGATAGAAAATTTTTGAAAAATTAGACCTTTTTTCCTAATAAAATTTACCATTTTTGGGACAAAAATTAATTTAAAGGAAAAAATCGAAAGCTTTTATCGAAAGCTTTTCCCGCCTTCGAAAGAAAACCCGAAAAAACCAGGCATGGACCTCCTTTTCTCGGCAAATGCCAGGTTTTCCCGGTAATTTCGCAGCCTGAATCCGATATCAATTTATAGTATGAATTCATCATATCTATTATTTCGCTATCTTTTTTCGTAATGTTAGGAAATACTCAAATGCTCTACAAAAAAATCAAAAAGAAAAATCTGAATCATAGCTTTGAAGAAATGATACTCCGACCCTGAATAAGTACGATCAATTCTCAAATCTGCCGTGTCCGGGCTCCGATATCGGAGTTTTTTCGGTGTCCTGAATCTGGATCACGATAAAAACCCGACCAGGCCCGACCCGCCGAACACTATTTATGAATTAATAAAATATAATTTTTATTTTTACATTTTCAGCTCAACAGCAGAAGGAATGGATAAAATTTTGCATTCAAAATAAGGCAAAATGCAACCAAGCTAAGATAACTTTTCCTTCTGGGCAAAAATGCGACTGCAAATGGGATGGTAATCACTGTCAACCGAACACGTGCCGATGAATATTGAAAGATCCGTTGATTTTGTTGGTTATTTTTTGCACTTTTTGTGATTGATGTTTATTGATTCGTATCCAGAATATTATTTTTTATCCATGATATTCCGTTTTATTTTTTTGAGTAAATTTTTACATTGGTGTGAATCATGTAGTTAACACATTTTCCCTTTTAAGACAAATTTTATTTTAGAAGATTGATCCTAATTGGTGGTTCCAAGGTTCCAAGATAAGTAAAAGTTATAGAACGATCATTTTGTGTCAAAAAATAGAGTAAAAAAGAAGCTACAAATTTGTTCGAACTGATATTTTAGTAAATTTTTCGAAATGAAAAAAGCTATGGCCAAAATACAGTGAATTTGGCCAAAATATTATTTTTGTCATATTTAAAGATCCAGTTTTGGATCTGTTAGACCGGATATCAGAAATCAGAATTTTCAAAGCCATCGTCGTCTAAGTCATCAGCGTCTATGCTTCTGAAGTGGATTTTTGTAGACACTTTATATAATTATTTTTTATTTTTATATTTAGATTTGAAATGTCTACTGTGATGTTTTTGTAAAAAAATTTAAATCATTTTCCCATCTGTAGCTAAACAATGGAAGAAATTGGTTGGCTTTTTGCGTAAAAATAATGAGACGACTTGTGGAATGTAAAATAGCGATCGGTGTGTTTTTTTTAATTTTACATTGGGTTTTTTTTTGATGTGGATTATGTAAATATTCGAAATAAACACATATAAGCTAGTAAGATAACTTATTAGCTTACTAGTTAGATATAAGATGCCAAGAAATTTCAGCATCTGAAGTATATAGTATGTCCAGAATTTTTTTTAATTATGGCCAAAAAGATTGGAAGAACCTAGATCTGCCTCCTAGATATAAATTATTCTTGCTCTAGGAACTTCTGACCAGTGTTGGGAAAAATAGGAATTTTTGGCTCCGGCTCCGGGTTCAAAAAAATTACAAGTCAAAGTTGACAAGTCGAGTTGCGCCACAGCTGTGACCACCTTCACGGGGGTGAAATGCGATTGCAAGGTGGACACTGGCCACTGTGTGCCGAGGACCTGCAACTACTCTTAGCTGACTAATAAGTGACACTTTGCGAACAGATAAATTATTTTGTTAGTTAAAATTCACTTTTTGGTTCGTCGATTGATTGATTGATGTGTTTTTTATTTATTAGCAGCATCCGGATCCTTATTTCATCCATCATGTGTTTTTAATTTGTTGAGAAAATTTTTGACTTTGGTGTATTAATTCATAGAATTTGCAGTTAATCCTTTTATTACTCCATAGTGAAAAAATAAAAATATTAAAGTTTATGGGGGAGGCCAAAGAAAAGGTTGGAAGTTAAGTTCATTTTATTAAGGAATATTATTGATAGTTCAATTTCATTGGTCTATAATTTTCATTTAAATAATCCGGCTTATTTTATAAAATTCCCTTCTTAGTTAGCGGTGAATGTTAAAATTTAAAACCTACTTTCTTGAACCCTTGATTTTCAATATTGTGGGTTTTCGAGAACGTATTAATGATGTTATGATTTTTGGCCAAAAACCCCGGTTTTAAAGGTCTTGTTTCATTTTGTTTTTCGATCTGGATCAAATTAAAATCTTTTCTAATATTCACAATAAACCATGTTCCCTCTATCTTGTTTCATGTAAGTTTCTAAAAAATGTTCAGACCCTGGCTTCTCAAATTTCATAGGCCTTTGAATACAAAATTTCACTGACCAAGATTTTTGAATTTTCCTTCTCAGAAGATTTCACAGACCTCAGATGTTTCATAAAAAATTCATAGGACTCACTTATCAGATTACCTATTCAGCAATACAAGAAGCACTGTTGAACAGCATCAGAACAACAAGGATACAAAAATTTGTTGCGCAAAATTCATTTTAAAAGATTCTTGACATCATATTCTATATCCAAAAAATTCGAATCATTTATACATTGAATAGAGGGGAAAAATTCTGTGGACTTTGGGATATTTGCTGTCATAAAAAGGAAAAAGAAATTTTTTTTTATAAATGGCGCCCTTGGACCTTTAATGCGAGTTGAGGCCATGTTATTTTTTTAGTTTTAGGTTTTCCAAATTTTTTTGAAAAATATGTTTGTTGGTGTTGTCTTTAATAATAATTTTTTGTGAATAAATTATTATGGGATTAGTGGGCAAGATCATGTGAAGCCACTTCAGACTTATTGGATGAAACTGATTTCCAAAAAGTTCTGGTAAGTAGATGCTGCTCTTTTCTGTTCCCAAAGTTGTTGTCCGAAAAATTGTATAATACTTATTAATGCATCATAATATGAATTAAATAATTATCAAATCATTTGAAAAAGTCTCACAGTGGAAATTTTCATTTTGAACCCAAAAAATTCCATTAACATTGAGTAGAAAGCTTTAAATATAATTTTAAGCCTGATCTTGCTCCTATTTTTAACCTAGCACGTCTGTATACCTATTCTGGATTTTCGAAACGTGATTATGTTGAACATGATCAAACCAACCTAACATCAATCTTTTGAAAATCTGTACGATGTTTTGATCATGTTCGGTTCATCCGAATGGATGAAACTTTCTGAACATCTTCCAAACAATTTTTAAAAAATTCAATGTTTGGTTCTCAATTTTTTCGAAAAAATACAGCTTGCCAATCGGCTCAACTTCAATATCGATTTCAATGTATTAAAATATATTGTGCAAATAAAAATGTTGAGAATATCACGCTGCTCGCATTAAATATTAATTTAAAAGGATTTTAAATTCTTGGATATGCATGTTAAATTACTTCCTAAAGCTTTCAGTTATTGAAATTATGATCTGATGAATTTAATTAACATAAAATAATTTATAAATTTAGATGAATTACAAATGAAAACTTGACCATCGCATCTAATATTAACACTTTTAAACTAATGCTGAATATTATACGTCATAGATGTTCCATTGAATATGAATTTGATTTATATATGTTTATTTTATACAAAATAAATTAACATTTAAAATTTTACGTCAAAATTCTAAATTAACAATGGTTCCAAATTTGTTAACTAATTTCTGCAGCTTTTCTCCTAGACTTCCGATCATTTGTAGCCACTAGATAGAAGACACAATTATATATTGAACAATTTGATAATATTTCATTTTACATTGATAATCAAAAAAATTGATCCAAATCATATTCAATATTTCTCTTATTAGCAAATTTAGAATATTTATTAAATTATTTATTTTTACATTAAACATGTACTTTTTATAATAGTTGGAAAAAATTTATTCAAGAGTAATTATTTAATAAATTTTATAAAAAGAAATTAAAACAGTTCATTTCCAAAAATTAATTGCTTTTTAATTATTAAATTAATTAAAACAAATTAATTATGGTAATTTTTTTCTAAACTATATAGTAAATTAAAAAAGTAATACTATATACAATAATTTTTCTGAAAATGGATTCTCAGATAAAATATTTAATCACTTATTTTACGTCTAGACTTATAGTTTAACAATCGTATAATTAATCTATTTTTATAAATTAAATATTTTTATTTAAAATACAAATTGCATATCAAAAGCTCTTTGTTAAAAAAATATTATAAAAAACATTTATTTGAGTAGATTATGGAATATATCTGAATTATTTATATAATTTGTTTATGAGTTTATATACCAATTTATAAATGAGTTCCATCGTGATAATAATTAGGCAATATTTGGTAAAATCTTATGCAATCTTTCATTCTGATGACATTTTTTATTATATAAACAGGACAATCTATTCCATTGCCTCAATCGAAAACAAACAAACAAATTCCGAGCATACTGTATATTTTGGAAAAATGTCAACAATAATTCGAGTTATTTTTGTCGCTGTATACCTCGAACTATTTCTGCTATGTAGCGCTTCCACTGATAAAGAAGGTATTTTTTCTATAATCAAATAGAGTTTCTATTTAATGATAAAAAAATTAATAATGAAATTTTTTAAATTTTTTGTGATTTTATATTTTAATAAGAATATTCTTTATATTATGATAAATTTTTTGATGCATTTTTAGAATTAAATAAATATTTTCGAAATGTCTTTTTATGTGGCTAAAATTGGCTAATCAACTTTTAAAATTTTCTTAGCCAACTGATTATTTTTTAATTTTTCAAAAATTTAGAAGAAAAAAAAATCCCAAAAAATCGTTTATCATATTATTTGCATATTTTTTGCCTTTTAAAAATTGGCCCTAAAAAGGAAAAAAAATTTCATTGACAAAANGATCGGCACTTTGGAAATTTTTGTTTTTGCCATTAAAAATGCTAAGAAAATAGTTTAGGTGAAAAATTTTGCAAACAAAAAGTTTATGCATAGTATGAATTTAGGGAGAATTATGTAGAATCAGAAAAATATGGCTTATAGAAATAAAAAAGGATGAATTCAAAGATTTTTTTGCTAACTCAACTAAAATTTTAGACAAAAATACCAGTTATTAAAAACCAAATAATTAAAAAAGAATTTGAAAAAATTTTATATAAAAATTACGAAAAAGTTTTCGAGATTAATTCCGATCTTCTTCAAAAAATTTTCGATCCATACTCTGCTGATGTTTGAATTCTGAAAAAAAGGAGTTTTTTTCAGAAGCGACACAATGCAAGTGGCACCAATGGCACTGTTTCCGACTCTTGTCCCGCGCAAATTGTTTAACCATGGCAATGCCATACAGGAGGTATGTAATATAGTAATCATTGACCAATGTATGGCTAATTATTATCTTGCCATGATTTTGATAGGCAGAAAAAATTTGCCGTGAATAAATAATTTTTATTCAGTCAGTTTTTTTAATGTTGATAAGATGGAATTCAAGAACAAAAATAGTTTATTGATTGTAAAAATACATATTTTTTGTATCATATTTCCTCAGATTATGACATTCAAATTCAAATACCAAATGGACTATAATATGGAATTCCAAAATGTTTTAATGGCCAAATTTCAAATTTGTAGGCTAGGAAAATTTCGTTGAAATTTTTGTAAAAAATGTTTTCATATTAAGTGCTTTTGTTACTAGTCATTTATTCGCGTCTTGTCAAAATTTCTTAACAATTTTCGATTCTTGTCAAGATTTATTCAACAAATTCAGACCATGAATCTGCTGTATTGGCGTGTCTCGTCGGACTACGAATTCATGTCGAAGTCATTGGCCGAGCTGGCTAAGACGGATGTTACCACGGGAAGGATGTTGAACATCATGCACCAGGTGCACAAGGAGGGCAACCAGCCGGAGATCAGCATGTTCCTGGAGCGAGCGGTTGGCTCATTTTTTATCTTATTAAGAAATAGATAATGCTATTTTATTAATTTTGTCGGACTTAACGATTAGGTATACCAAAGGAAGGTGCTATGTCGTTACAAAGAAAGTATCAAAAAGGGCGTTACAAAAATAGTATCAAAACTAGTCCCAGGAAAGTTTTTTGTTTGACTTGTTAGATAAAAAGTATAAAAGACAAAATTGTGCAGAATTTCATGCTGATTCTAATGGTATGAAAAATTTTGCGAAATTCTAACAAAAATTTCGAAAAAAGTCTGAAAACTACGAATTCTTAATAATTGTGACTTTTTTCGAAATTTTTGTTAGAATTTCGGAAAATTTTTTATACGATCACAATCAGCGTGAAATTCTGCACAATTTTGTCTTTTATACTTTTGGTCTAATAGGTCTAACAAAAAACTTTTCTGGGACTAGTATTACTCTTTGATACTATTTTTTAACGCCCTTTTTGATACTTTTTTTTTGTAACGACTCATTCAGTACGAAAGGAACTATTGATTTAACAGTTTCACTTAAGCTTCTCTAGATTTCACAGGTCTATGGCTACAAAAATTTCATAGATCCTGATTTTTCAAAACCGTATCAGATTTTTTATAAAAATTTTTAAAAGTTTTTTAGCGTCAATAAACTTAAATTGCTTTTCAAAAATATTCAAAGTAGAATTGAATTCAAAAATATAACTGTATTTTAATTTTCGAGAAACAATCATATAATCTTTGTCTTGCCAAAATTTTATATGAGAATCGATGTGTGTAAATCTTTTTTAGGATTATATGTTTCATGTGAACAAAGCAGCAGAGGACGAGGACAGCAAATATGAGTTAAAACAAGTAATTGTATTTTTTATTTAAAAAATGCCTTTAAATGTTCTTTTTACCCAAAAAATTGCCTTAAAGAATTCCAAATTCCTACTTTTTCAAAATTGAAATTCACGGAGAATTTGGTGTTTTGCTAAATTTATTCATTTTTGAAATTTCCAGTTTTTTAAACATCAAAATACGATTTGTGATTTATTTTTGTCGGCAATCGAATTCAACCCTTTTACATATTTAATTCAAATACCATCCAAAATTGTTAGAAAAATTTTTTATGGAAATTTCTATCATCTGTTAAAGAGTTAACAAACGGCTAGATAATAAGTTTTAAATATTTATTCAGAATTACCATTTGGCTAAAAATGTATGACCATCATGCTGGAAATTGTCCAAACATTGGCCACTGCAGTTGGCCAATTTAAATAATTTTTATACCATTTCTCAATTTAACATTTTTTCAGATTGAAGTGAACATCGGTCCCATCGGTGGCACGTTGTCTCAGCAGGTCACCGAATTCCACCGGCGTATGCTGACCAATGCGGGCATGCCAACCTCGGAGGATGTGTTGCCCAGAAACGACTCAACCGGCACTTTGGCACAAGGACTGTTCTTGGCATGGTCGGTTGAATATAATAATAATATATTATTTTTATATATTTGGTTATCTCTGAAAAAAACAATTTTTTATTTTTGGAAAATTGTTAAGCTTTTCTCTAATATTCAAAAAAATTTACATGAAAATCGCAATCTAAACTTTTATACGTATGAAAATATACCATTATTATAGTTAAGAAGGCTGCTAAAATACATTTTTATTAATGCTAAAATACACACTCATTTGTAAAAAAATTGGTTCTATATTTTTTGAATAAATTTAAATTAAATCTTTTTCGATTTTTCAATTATTAAGCATCAAAAATCCAACGAACAATTATAAAATCAATTTTTAATTTTTTTTTTCAAACCAAATTTTTTTTCAAACCGTAAATTGAATCTTTATGGCAATTTTATATCAATTTTAATTTTGTTTTCAAACCCTAAATTTGTATCCTCAATTGGCAATTTTTTGATAATTATAATAAACACAAATTTTCAATCCTAACCTATAATGATTCCTAAATTCAAATGTAAAATTTTCAGGCAAAAATTTGGCAATCCGGATGCCGTTTTTGTGTTCGTCTACCACAGAATTTCCAACTTGGTGGTCAGCGAACATCGGACCATTCAATACGAGCTGGAACGATTGTCGGAAAAAATGACGGGACGCAAAATGAAAATTTTGCGCCTATCCTGGGATGATTGTGAACGGTAAAAAAATGGTTTATTGAGGCTAATTTTGGGGTCAAAAAATTTCAACAAAATAATGCTTTTTTAGAAATCTTTAAAAATCATCGAATTAGATTATTTTTAGATAGATGGGTGGTTAATTTTGTGGCATAAAAATGCCGAATTTTGGAGACATTCAAATTGTTTTATTTTTATAACACATTTTTCTTCACACCAAAGAATTATATCTAATTTTTAGCTCTTTACTTACAAGTTAATTAGCAAAATATTGATTTTATGTACTTTTAATTATTATTTTTTGCCTTTTCGGCTTTTTTTTTGCAGGATATGATGAAAAAATAATTAAAAATATTTTTCAAACAAATAGCATCGAAATTTCTATTTCGAAATTTTTTTTGCCAATATTTAAATATTTGTATATATTTTTTTCCGGGAAATTAATAGAGTTGGGTTAGCTTTTCTATCAGATTTAATAGTAATTTATTCCATACTTAAAAAAATAATCTCTTAAAAATTTTTGTTGTTTTAATAAACAAAATGTACATTGGTGCGTAAAAACTTGGAAAATTTTCAGATTGGAATTGGCCGATGACTTTTCATTGCGCTTGGAAAACTACGTGATCGGCATGATGTACTTCCGGTTCACATTTCTGAGTGATGTTTATACCGAAAAATCGCTTGAACGACGCCGAATGATTGAACGGTCCAACGCCATCGTAAGGCTGTTTTATGCAAAAATTCATTTTATTTTTATTTATTCAAATTTACATTTGATTAAAATTCCTAACAAAATTTTGCAAAATTCCATATTGATAGTTTCCATTTCGAATTTAAATTAATAATTTACAGATTTTTCTGGATTTTTAATTAGAGTAATTTTTTAATAACAAGCATTTAATAAGTACCATATAAAATCCTCTTAATCGGTACCCATTTCTACACATAGTTTTACAAAATTAAATTTGATATTTAATCATGTGATTGAAAGCATACTTTTTCCCATTTCTAATTATCAATTTGATTTAGTCTGTCCAAAAAAACGATAATTTTTCAGAAATCTCCTTCGATCGCGCAGGAATTGGCCAGCACCAAGAAAATCCAACAAGTATTCAGAATTTTTTTTTCATTTCTATAAAATTTTCATAGATTATGGCAAGACCCGAGATGTTGGAGCAGTTTTTGCCGGAAGCAGAACATGCCGAAAGTATCAAGGCAATTCGTCAGACTTTTGCTGGTTTATGGGGGCTCGAAGGCGAGGACGAGAAGACCGAGGAGGTTATCCAGGTTAGCGCATATATACATATAGAACATATAAAATTTATTTAATTTCCAGAATATATAATCGATAAAATCAATTGGTTTATTATATCAAAATTTTATGTTGGATCATATATTTTTGATTTTTTGAGTAAATTTTCTCAAGTGAATTCAATAATTTTTTTGGAACCATTTTTTATATGTATTTACGAACTAAAATCCATACCTAATACGGACAAAAAAAGATACATAAATAATAAACCAATTTTCCAGAAAAATAATTTCCTTCGATCAGCCTAATCCCCATGAATAACTCATTTTGACAGGATGCCATTGCCAATCCGGATCGCTATGTGCTGAAGCCGAATCGGGAGGGTGGCCAAAACAACATTTGGGGTCAGGAAATTGCCGAAAAACTGCGCAGTTTCACAAAAGCCGACAGATCGGAACATATCCTGATGCAACGTTTGGAGCCAATGGTGGTCCAGGTACGGGGTAGAATATTTCCGAAAATTGTTAGAGACCAAATAAAACCTTATATATTATTGTCGCAAAATTATTTCCGGAATGTGTAATCCGATTCACGTAATAATTTGCCAATTTTATATAAAATTTTTTAGGGATCCTTCTATTGAAAAATGGCTTCTTAAAAAAGAGAAAAAAAAATCATCATGAGATGACCCGAATTTTCCATTGAAAACCAAATTTTTTATTTAATATACTATAATAAACGTTTAGTTTTTTTGGTGTTTTTGATGAAGAAATTTTGTGCTAATATTATTTTTTAGATTCTAGAAAATTTATAATAAATATTGTACTTTTACACATTGAAAAGAAATTATGGCAAAAATAATCCTGTTAATTTTTCAATGATACTACATACAGTAGATTTATGAACTTTTTTTCATAATACTTAGTAATTCGCAATTTAGCGCTGATACTCCAACGATTTTCTTGTAAAATTTTGTTAAAAATCATTAATTTTGGTTTTTTCATAATAAAAATTTCTATTTTCTAGAACTACTTCCTACGCCCCGAGATGGATCTGGAACTGTTCGATGTGATCACGGAGCTGAGTATTTTCGGCGCTTTGGTGGGCAACAAAAAGACCGGTGAAGTGTTGCACAACAAGGGCCATGGCCACCTGATGCGCACCAAATTTGCGGAAATCAACGAGGGCGGAGTGCTCAAGGGCACCGGGGTGTTCGACTCGCCCTACCTGTTCTGATCGGGGAATAATATTGGATTGATCATTGTTTGGAGGGTCTGATCTATGTATTCTAATCTGTTCTTTTGAGGATTGTTGATAGTACAAAACGGTGCCAGGGCATTGTCAAAAAAAAACCGCATGTTCCAATCTGGCCGAAAACTTTTTTTGAGAGTTGTGAAACCGAAAATATAAAAATCCTTTATGAAGAATTTTATTATCTATATTCTGGTATTTTTATTTTTTCGAAATTCGGCCAAAAAGTTTTTTAAAAACTTCGAAAAAGGCTTTTGGCCAAAAATTCCAACTTTTTGGCCGAACTTCGAAAAATTAAAAATATCCGAAGATGGAGCATAAAATTCTACATAATGACTTTTTATACTTTCGGGCTCGTAAGTCTTAATAAAAATTTCGGCCAGAATTATGGCGCTTTTTTAAAGTCTAATGTGGCGGTTTTTTTAATTTCCTAGCACCGTACAAAACATTCCTTTCTTTCTGTATGTAATGTATTTCAATATAATCTATGGGTAAAATAAAATAATAAAAATACTGCTCATTGAATTCTTCAAGCCCTTCAAGGTTAATAATACTTATTTCAATTAAAAGTTCAAATTTAGTCAACCATCACTAAAATACTTAAGAGCTTTAGATAAGAATTTTGTTTACAAAATATGCAACTGAGGTTTAGAATTCAGAATTAAAGAAAAATCAACTAAAAATATTGAAAAGGTTCAGAAACAAACACACCTAGATCCATCCAAATTTTCTTTTTTACCGAAAGAACTTAGGCGTTAGCCAAAAAATACAAAATGAAAAATATATACCTATAAAACAAGATAAAGTTAAAAAAACAATATAATTTACCAAAATTTTAGTAAGAAGATTTCATAGTACAAAATAGTGCTGGGTCGTTACGGCTAAAAGTGTCAGAATGGGCGTTTCGGCTAAAAGTGCCAAAATAAATGTAAAAATTTTAAAAAAATTAAACTTACATTGTTAGTTTGTAAAAAATTTTTATCCTAAATTATATTTTATTACATACTTCCATATTTTTATGGGTTTTGGTTAGCTTAATTATCATTTGATTTTTTCTAACCTTTTTTTTTAATTTTGTGGATTTCTTAAATTAAACTTACCATTTTTCATCTTTTCAAGAAACTCCCTTAAGACACTTTTATCAGGGAAACGCCTTTTTGACACTTTTTCAAGAAATGAATAGCATTAAATTATTTTTTATTTTGACACTTTAAGCCAAAACGCCCATTTTGCGATTTTTTTCTTTAAATTATCCATTTTGGCCCTTGTGACCGAAACGCCCATTCTGACATTTTTAGCCGAACTGATAAAATACCGTATTTCCTCTAAAATAAGCATGATGCTTATTTTTTTTCAATGCCCTTCTAATGTCTTGCTTATTTTAGAGCACTTGCTTATTTTAGAGCACTTGCTTATTTTTTTCAAAGGTCAAATTAATAAATATTCTTTGTTGAAAAAAATGTGGGCGCTATATGAAAGACGGTTACTTTAGAAAACCCACAAATCAACAGGGGGACCCTTTTCATTTGAAAACCAAAATCCAAATTTTTTTTCAATTTTTATACACTTTTTTGACTACTTTTCAAGCAAAAGAGTTGGAAAAATCAAAAAAAAAAATTTTTGGCCTAAAAGGGGGGACTCTGTTAGTGGATTTTCAAAAGTAACGTCTTTCATACATATAACATATAGCGCCAAAATGTGTCCAAAAAGGCAAATGGCAAAAATTTTCAAAATTCAAGCGGGTCATCCATCACTCAAAACATCATTTTCCTTTCCCGGGACTAATCCCCGGGTAATTTTTGACGTTTATCCGATTCTGACGTCTATTCTGACGTACTGCGTTACTCGACGCATCTTTTTGACGCTGACGCCAAAAAATGCCGCACGTATAACCCGCATACAACACGAAGAAGACCACGAGTTCGTTGCGGTTGCTACGTGCGACATTTAAGAAAAAAACATATAGGTATGAGTAAAAATTTTA
>LDKF01003249.1:6396-21772 GCA_001026735.1 Rotylenchulus reniformis | reverse complement strand
TAATTAGTTAGTATTTTTCCGTTCGCCATAGCTTCGCATCACCGCTAGGCTGGTGGCTACTAGGTGAAGGGATATGCTCCCCACGGGCTTGAGTATATGTCTGACACGGCGGTGGGATTCGAACCCACTCCTCTGGAGTTTCTCAGTCCAGCGTGCTAACCATTACACTACGCCCCCGACCACTCTTTTTTGAGTACCGCCCATTAAGGGTAGTACAATTCCAAAATTTATTCCATACCACTGGAAAACAGGGTAGGATTAAATAACTACCTCAAATTTGGGTAATTGCATTTTTTCTTTTTTTTTGTTCAATTTTCATAATTTAAAAATTACCCTAAAATACGGTAGAATCAACAACCTAACATGATTCAATTTTTGCAGCCATAGGTATAGCGAAATAATTTTTGAAAAATCGGATTTTTCTCAAAAATTTCTAGCTTTTTAAAGGAACCTTGAAAAAAAGAATAGATCAAAATGTTTAAAATAATTTTATGCTTTTATAATTTGGCCTAGTAAATTTCAAAAAAAAATTATAGGTTTGATTGGCCAATTTGGCCCTTTTTAACGCCAAACTTGGAATTTATTTGACAAACTACACCCTTAAAAAGATCCATTCTTGGGAGTCAACCAAAAATGTTTGAAAAATCCAATGCCAAAATGGGTGACAAAAGGTCTCCTCGCAAAAGTAGAGAAGCTGAGGAAAAATGGGACAATGGAAGAATAGGACAAAATCCATTATCTCCTCCCTTCCTTCCTTCTTTGCTATTGTTCATGTGTAGCCTGAAACGCGCAAATCCACACTTTTCATGCTTCATCAGCCCCTTCCCAACCCACAGATAATGGATTGGACTCGTTAGTCCCCTCCCTAAATCCTGTTCCAGGACATAATTGACTAACTGTCGTGTATAATCATCGATTTCTTACAGAATTTCGCGGTTTCCCACAAATTTGCCATTTTTTAGTTTCATCAATGGTGTAAAAATGTTTCCATCGACTGTTTTGTGTCGATTTTAAATGTACAACTCTTTACCCGACGATGGCTGCTGATGGTGATGAGGAGGATTTCGTCCTGCAGGTTGTGCTCAATTTTTGAAGGATAAAATTGGATATAAATGAGTCGAGAAAAATCTGGACAAATCATGAGTTTGAGAGGAAATTGGCCAAAGATGTGAACAAATATCTTTTAAAAGATTTCATAAAATATTTATATTCAACAATGATGGACCTTAATGAGCCCAAATTGTGGAAAATATAAGATAGAAATTGGAGGACAAGGGGCGAGTCTGAACCAAAAGATACGAAGGGACTCCTTGGCCAAATGTCCAAAATGCCAAGGAACCGGGACAAGGCAAGCCCTTGGTATTCCTTGGTCCAGATCTGGATTGGTCGGATGTCTGTTAGAAACTGTCCTTTTTTCGAAAATTGACCTAAAAATACCGTTGCATTTTATTTTTAAAAATTTCCTTTTTAATTAAAGGAAATCTTGTCAGGATTTTTTTTGACGATTCTTGTTTAAAATCTTGATTTGTCCCAAATTTTCCCCTCAGGCCATTGCCTATGACAATGCCGAGCTTTTGGAGGAGTTGTTGGCGGCCAAGCCGTCTCTGGCCAATTCTCGCGACTCCAACGGGCGCACACCACTGCATCACGCGGCCGCCGGAGGGCACACGAAATGCGCGGAAGTGCTGATCGGAGCGGGAGGTAAGCGGCCGATAAGAGGAATTGATTGGTGAACTGATCAGGGCTTGATCGGNTTTTTTTTGGGTCTTGGCATCCCCTTCTCCCTGGTCACGGGCCTGAATGCGCGGCGGTCAAAATGCGCCGAAATACTGATCGGAGCGAGGGGAGAAGGACCGATCAGAGATGTTTGAGATTTGGGAAATGATCAACATGGCTGAAGTTGGCCAAAAATTCGCGGAACAAATCCGTGGAGTCCCTGGAGGTGTGATAGGGCGTTTAAAAAATCCTAACACCGTCCTCGTCCCTGAAATAATCAAAATAATAGAAGAATAAGACTAAAAGATGATTGGCTGATCAGTGCTGTTACCGCAGCTAATAATGCGAGAACCTAAGATCATAGAGATAGGATCCGGAGACAATTCACCAAAATTTGCACAATTCCATTTACGCATCCTCAAACTCACTTTCATTTTTAGCGGATGTGGACGCTGTTGCGGGTGTCCAGGACTCGGTGAAGACCCCACTGGTCTTGGCCGCCGCCATGGGCCGTTGCGCGTGTGTGGATCTGCTGGTCCGCAAGGGTGCCGATCTGTTTTACTTCGACGCCGAAGGCCATTCCGCACTCCAGCTGGCCCAAATCAATGGCCATGCGCAGATAGCGGAACAGCTGATCGGGGCCATAGAACGGATATACCGGGAGGCCACCGAGAAGAACGAGGTAAAAAAATTGATGGAAAAACAATTTTACACTTATTCATTATAATAAAAATTATTTCCCTAATTCCTTTTAATGAAGCAATTTATCTTGAATATTTTATTTTACGATAATTTATCTGCAAAAATTCCAAAAATGCCCTTAACTCTGAATGGTCTATAATTTAGAATTTTCTGTAAAAGGATCTAGAATTCACTTTTTGGAATTCGGAATTGAATTTCTTCATTTTTTCAAGTTTCGATGCAAAATTTGTCTATTTATCTTTAATTGTCAGCTAAAAAATTTTTTTTCACTGAATTATTTGTAGTGGTTTTCATTTTTTATGGGTCCAATCTTTGGATGTTGATTGTGAAAATTTCAATTTTCACCCAATGCTTATGGCCCAATCGGCGACACATTTAGACAGTGAAAAATCCAATTAATAAATCGGAATCGATTTTTATTTGGAAATTGTCCCAAAAATGACTTTTTACTGAATTGTCCCAAAAATGTCTTTTTTACAGAATTGTCCTAATATGTCCCTTTCCGAATTACCCCAAAAAGTCCAAAAAATTCCTTGCAGAGACTGTGCGCCGCGTGCATTGACGGAGAACTTGGCCCGGTGCTGGAGGTCCTGGCGGATCTGGGCCCATCAAGTGTCCGGAAACAGATCCTGAACGGGCGGAAGCCGGAAGAGCAAAAGTCCGCGCTTTACTTGGCGACGGAACACGGGAGGGCCGAGTTGGTGGCGACCTTGCTGAGCGTCCGGGACCATTCCATCATCTTCGAACCCACCGGGGACACGGTAGGGACCAGAGACCGGACTTTAGGTTCGGGATCAATCTCGAAATCCCGATCTTGACAAATCTTAATTTAAATGCTCTAGATCTCGATCGAGGTTCGAGATTTTCATGCAGCCTTTTTTTTGAAGATTAGTTATACACCAATCATTTTTTGCGTAACCATTTTTAATCGAACGCTACAATCAAAGTTCTATTTTTTTTAC
The DNA here is from genome assembly GCA_001026735.1 of Rotylenchulus reniformis. Classification (NCBI taxonomy): domain Eukaryota; kingdom Metazoa; phylum Nematoda; class Chromadorea; order Rhabditida; family Hoplolaimidae; genus Rotylenchulus; species Rotylenchulus reniformis. The sequence continues at coordinate 18,392 of LDKF01003249.1, read as the reverse complement.
AATTTTTTTCGTTTTTTCCCGAAAAGCATGACTGGACCTCGGCTAAGGCCCTCGACCTAAGTCTATGAGGAAAATTCAAAATAATTGAACAGACCGATTAACAAGGGACAGATTTCCTTGGAGTTGATTGACATTGATTGGTTGGTCTTTTTTTCTTGGCCAAAAATTGGATTTCTGGCAAAACCACCGATATTTAGCAGTTAAAAATTAAAATTTTAACTTAACCCACCAACGCCATAACCGCAACTTTTTGAGAAGGGTTATTCTGAAATTCAACCATCTAAAAGTCCTCTGTAAACATTGCAATGAATTCTCTGGATGACCTACCGTACTATTTATACACTTGGCCACATTTCAGCTCCTTCATGCCGCGGTTTCTTCCCAAGACTTGGCCACCGTCCAGCTGATCCTGGACAGGTTTCCCTTTCTGATGGATGCTCCCAACGGGGACAACAGTTTGCCCATCCACTGGGCCTGCCGGTAATAGCCATAAAGCCAAATTAATCTTTGGCCATTTTTTAGTTGCGGGAATGCGCCCATTGTGCGCACTTTGCTGGGCGCCGAATACCCTGCCAAGGAGCTGAAATTCTTTGAGTTCCAACGGAATCGACAAAGTCCGAATTGTCGGGGTGATCGGCGGGAAGGCTATTGGTTCTGCTGTGATCTGAACGCCATTGATCAGGAAGGAAGGAGCCCGTAAGGAACCAAAGATCAAATCCTAAATTTTCAAATCTTTTGAGATTTTATTTGGCCGTGATGGAAGGGCATCGGGAAGTTGTGGAGGCAATGGCGATGGTTGACAAATATCGATTAAACTAAAATTATTCGGAATTTTTTATAGAAGTTAATTTTTTTTGAAAATTTAACCCTTAAGAGGGATTTACTAGACTCTAAAAATTTAAAATCAAAATTATTCCACAGTTCAAAGTGCCCGTTCGCAATGGAAGACCAATAGCGGAGGCCGATCATGATCAGGATCAACAAGATTTTGAATCAACAGACACCACCGAAATGGAAAGTCCCTTCGTGTTTGACATCTTTGTGAACGGAAGGACACCCCTAATGGTCCTGATCAGATTTTTTGGGCCATTTTTTGCAAGAATTTAACATTTTTTCATACAGGTCGCCTGTGCCAATGGTGCCGTTGAAATAGTCAGGTAAATTTTTGTTTAAATTATTCCATCGCGAATCAGTAGAATGAAATTCCAAATTAATGGCCAAGGCTTCTTATTGTTCCCAAATCGATTTGCCCGATACTTTGTAGAATAAATCCATATTATGATCGATAAAAATCATTTTTGTTCATCACCTCCCAAAATTTTGATCTTAACTCAAAACTTAGAGGTATTGTAAAATGCAGAAATTTCGNCCCCCCCAAACACTCATCTGAGCGGGAGTCTATAAAATACGGGATCTGGAGTTATTGCACTCTCTTTCCCTAAAATTGTATCCCCTAATCCAAATCTGGGATCCAAAATTGCTTTACGATGGAGCTTGTGATTTGACCAAAGACAACAGGGATTGGGGGAGTTGGGATAGAGTCACAAAAGTACAGAATCAAGGGTAACCCCATAACCCCTCCTCTATTCATTCCTTAATCCACAGGATTCTGCTCGAGCACTGTCGCGTCGATGTGAACTTGCCAATAGCGCTTACGGAGCAGGAGATCCATGCTCGCCGAACATCAATCGATCATCCTCCACCGCATCCACAAGAAGCGATCACTTGTCTGGACGGATCCGGAGCGCTGATCGAGGCGGCGCGGAACGGTCACGCGGAAGTGATCCGAGCGTTATTCCGGCATGGAGCATTTGATTACGGAAACCGCGCGTTGGCGCAGGTTCTGACCGGTGGATCGGATCAGCGAACTGATAAGAGGGAACTGATCGGAATGTTTCTGGAGCAGTTGGCACATCCGGACCGGGAATTCGCACCGAGCAGAGTGCGACAGAACCGGAAGGAAGCCAAAGAGGTAGAGAAATGTTTTAAAATCCGGTTTTCCAAAATATCTTTTAACATAGAACGGAATTTTCGAAAATGCAGGATTTTGAAAGTTCAGGACAGGATCCTGCTGCAGGATTTATCCTGCGCAGAAAAAGTTCTGTATCAAAATCTCGCGCAGGATCTATCCTGTGCTCCGTTCTCTACTTTTAAGAATACAAATGATTAGTACCCCGCAAAGTTTACACAATTGCTTTACCAATTTCCTTGGAATGAATTGACTAAAAATAGCTGCTGCCATAAACTGAGCTTAAGCCCACAGATCGGATGGGACAATTCCAACAAAAGATTAATGTTCAATTTTNCGGGAATTCGCACCGAGCAGAGTGCGACAGAACCGGAAGGAAGCCAAAGAGGTAGAGAAATGTTTTAAAATCCGGTTTTCCAAAATATCTTTTAACATAGAACGGAATTTTCGAAAATGCAGGATTTTGAAAGTTCAGGACAGGATCCTGCTGCAGGATTTATCCTGCGCAGAAAAAGTTCTGTATCAAAATCTCGCGCAGGATCTATCCTGTGCTCCGTTCTCTACTTTTAAGAATACAAATGATTAGTACCCCGCAAAGTTTACACAATTGCTTTACCAATTTCCTTGGAATGAATTGACTAAAAATAGCTGCTGCCATAAACTGAGCTTAAGCCCACAGATCGGATGGGACAATTCCAACAAAAGATTAATGTTCAATTTTTTGCTATTTTTTTTGGCGTATTTTATTCGGCTTACAATTTGAATAGTGTCCAGATAATAATAATAATAATAATGGCTCTATTTTTGTTGATCAATTTTATTTTATCCAGAAAATGGCCGACAACAACATCCCGATGACACTGATCTCTGCCGTTGCCGATCAGCTTCTGATCAACAATTCCTCCTCCCCAGAATGCTTCCCATCAACATCCTGCCAATTAAACTGGAAATCCACCGGAATCCGCGAGTTACGCATCGAATGGATTATGGCCGCATGTCAGCAACTGAACCCGGAGATGCCGCGCCAATTTGGGTGATCGATCTATTTTTTTATTAAAAGTGATTAATAAAAATTAGAATGTAGCGGAAATGTACATAACCGATACCGGAACATCTACTGATCACTAAATTCCATGTTGATCAAAACTGGTTCGGTTCTGAATTCCGATTTATTCCGATCCGGTCAGTACCGGTTCCGATTTTCGCAAAAAGTAACCCGCTTATCTATGGTACCAGTATAAGGGCAAACTCATATTCTGGATTTAACTTTAGGTTGATCAAAACAAATACGCTGATCGGAATTCAAACCGATTCGAATCAATACCATGCTATGATCAAAACCCACTTCTAAATGATCAGATTAAATTTCAACCTTATAGTCATAATGCAAAAAATTATTGCCAAAAAATGAAAAACACGATCCTTATATAAATCGACCGATTTTAATCTTTTTTTGTTTACATTATTAATAATCATTTTTACTAAAGACAGGACCAAGAAAAGATTCTAAAAATCTTACTTCAAGAATCTTGATCCGAGATCTTACTTGAAACTTTTGAATTATCAAAAAGCCAAATTTAAAAAAAAATATTAAATCTTGTTCCAAAATCTTGAATTTTTCGGGTTAAGATTTTTCAAGAATCTTGTTCAAGATCTTGCTTGAAAGTTTTAGTTCGGTTTCTAATTTTTACCGATTCTAATCACCGGTTTTCAGCAAGTCGCTGGCTCTTCTGGCCCTGACCCGCATCGATCTCTCCTCCAATCAGCTATGCTCGGTGCCTCCCTTTCTGTTCACCCATCTCGGAGCCCTTCGGGTGCTGGATTTGGCCAAAAATGCCATCCATCGCTTGGAAATGCCAGCCACGGAAGAATGGCAATCGCCCTGTTTGGACACACTTTGTCTGGACGAGAACCAATTGGAGGAGATGCCCAGCCAGGTAAAAAGAGTTTAGGAAGTTAGAAAAAATCAAGAAAAATGCGGATTTGGCATCGAATTTGGCCAACTATGGATTTTGACACTTTGGTTTGATCCAAGAAGTTACAATTCTGAGTTTCAATATAGATGAATACAGTTAGAAAAATTGGAAAAAATGCAGAGCTGGCGCCAAAAATATTGTCAAATATGGATTTTGATATTCTTAATTGGTCCACAGGTTTCTTAGTCTTTTCCACAGGTTTCTTAGTCATTTTCGACCCAGACCCAACTCTTCAATCATTTTCAGCTTTTCTTACCTATCCACATGCCCCGACTTCGTTGTCTTAGTGTGCAGAATAACCGACTACGCCGGTTGCCACCCTCCGTATGGACAGGTAGGAATCTTTGAATCCAAACACATAAACATAAATCTCCTTAAATTGATTGTTGGGCTTATTTGGTAAGGCCCTGTTAGAAATACTCCTAAGCTCATAACTTTATCACTTTCAGACTCGACTCCATTTTAAAATATTTTTAAGCCCGACGGTATTATAAACTTAAATCGGATCAAGAATTGAGGCCCTCCCCTAACAGGGATCCACAACGAATTCCTGCCTTTTTCTCATCCCTAATCCTGAACGACGAAATTTTCGAATTCCGATTCCTATCCGTCGATTTTCAAAAATTCTAACGCATACCCTATTCCCGACCATCTTCTAATCTTAACTTTGATTTTTGATTTAAATTTGGAATTTAAGCCCCGAGGCTTCGTGAACTCAATTTGGCCAACAACAAGTTGTGCGAACTGCACACTCTTTTGGATTTGCGCCGGGGATCTGGCCACAACCATCATCGGGGCCAACTTGCGGTGTCCGGTGGTGGAGGACATGTATTGTCAGCATCGGCGGGACGGATTGCAAGACAACGCCAGCAGAGAGAGGCAGAACGGGGAAGGTTGGTGGAGTGAGAATATGGACCTAACAATGGTTTTTAAATTCGGTTTTTTGATTTATGGAGTTTAAGATTTGGAGCAACAAGGAGATGGTCTCTAGGGTGTTTTTTTGAGTGCACCTGGTTTCACCCCCGCGGTTTCACCCCCGCTTGGTTTCACCCCCGCCCCGCGGCTAGATTTTTCGCTAAAAAATAATAATGAAAAGAATATTTTGGTAAAAAATAATTAAATTTCTCAAAACAAAGCGCCTGGGGATGGATCGAAACATAAAAAAATTTCAATTCCAAAATTTGGAGGAATATTTGTATCGAGGTCGTTTTTTTTAAAATTTTTTTGCCATTAAAAAAATATAGAAAATGCGCAAAGGACTTTTTGCCAAATTTACGCAGCACAAAATTTTGGGTGGTATGCTTTTGGAAACTAAAAAGCAATGCTGGTGGAATCCTCTCCTATGATTCAGATTGGGGGTCTGGTTGGCACATGAATGAATGGAATGATGAGTGGCATGGCAATAAATCTAATTGGGAGGGGGAATAGCCGGGATACCGCACATAGAACCCGCAAATTCTCGAATTTTATCTTTTTTTAATCAAATCTTTATTTGATCTAAATGAATTTTGTTTTAGCAATTATTTTTATTTTGGGGGTGAAACCAGGCGGGGGTGAAACCAGCGGGGGGTGAAACCACGGGGTGAAACCGCGGGGGTGAAACCAGCTGCTCCGGTTTTTTAGGTTAAACAACATTTTGCACTCCTACATCTCTTTATTTTCGATTTTTTTTGCCGTTCATAACTCGGTTCAAACCAAACCTAGAGCCTAAGCCCGTTCGAATTGACCACTGGAAAAAAATATGTCCAAAATATAATTTTATTAAAATTCACAACATTTTGGCTATAAATTTTTTTTCGTAATGAACCAATTTGAATGAGCTTTGGCTCATCATGCTAAATCGATGGAATGGAATTTTTTCCTATTTAATTTTTTTCTGATAGGCTATTTATTATAAAATATCCGAAAAACATTTACAATGAATTTTATACAGTTTTTTTAGGATAGAGATGCTGGATGCAGGAGTTCAACGTCAGAGCAGATCGACCACGAAGCGGACATCGCCACGAGGGGACCAATCGGGATGCAGCAGTGGGAGGACGACGGACCAGGAGGGCCAAGGGAGGGATTTGACCAGTAAAGTGGCCAAGGAAGGGAGTCGGCAAAAGTCCACGGAGAGCAGTGAATCCGGAGGAGCAGGAAGAGGGACGGTGGTGGAGCTGGACATTGTGAGGTGAAGAAATGAAAAAACAAAACAAATCAGAGACTCCAATTTTTTTGGAATTTATGGGAAATTTAGGCCTTTTGGGGCCAAGAAATAGAAAAAATCGGAGGCTTATGGTTTGGAATTAATGGGAAATTTATCGAGATTCTCGTTTTAATCAAACTTCCCCTTATGGTGAGTACATATGAGAGGATATAAGTTCTGGTGATCGAGGAATTTGGCTTTTGTTTTTTTTTGTTTTATTTATTTATTTTTTACACGAACTTTATAATCGTACTTGTTGTGGTACTACTAGCAAAAATACGAGTAGGAGGACCTTGGAAAACATGGTATACAAATACGAGCCAACTACGGAAATGTAAAAGATGCTTTTTTGGGTGTTACATTAGTGGTCTAGGCTGGGGTAAAAGCTCCGAATCTGTGATTAATGAAACATTAAAACTTTTGAAGAGTGAGCATATGGCAGGACAAGATCCAATTGTCCAACATCGATGACAACCCGGCGGAAGATCCAGACGACAACGGCGAAGATGGCAAATCGCCCGCAGAGATGGAGGGGCCATCGAGTCGGTTGCAGATGCTGAGTCTGGCCGGAAACAAAGTATGGTGAACAAATTCCTTTATTTTAGTGCTTATTAGCCCAATCGTTTTCTGCTGATCACAGCCCTCATCCTATCTCGTTTACCCTCACTCAACTAGTTCCTCCAATTTGATCACAATGCCATACATTAGTAGCGTACCCAGGGGGGCTTCACGGGGTCCGTGACCCCTCCACCGCCATAGAAATTTTTTCAGATGGTCATTGAACAGAATTTGATCAATTTCTTAAGAAATCGATACAAATTCTTAAACTTTTCTCCGGCGATGCCCGTCGGGACCGCCCGGCAACCTTTACTAGACTAAAATTTTATAAAACTTATCAAGGTCAACTATTGTTTTGGACTCCCGTTTGAGAAGAAACTTTGAATTTCTGAAGATTTTAGGTGAGTGGACCCACCCCCCTCAATGGAAAAATCCACTACCGTACATATTCCTCCTATCATTCTCCTCTCTCCGGTCCCTCTAACGCAGGGCTCTCAAACGTCCTTATTTCTAAGATTTGTCCTTATTTTGAGGGGTCCCAATCTTAGAAAAATTAAATGTCCTTATTTCTAAGATTTGTCCTTATTTTCGATCCCTGTCCTTATTTTGTCCTTATTTTTGGATTTTGGAAATTTTATTCAAAAAATGATCTATTTTATTAAGAAAAAAGATCTATTTTTCAAAATTTTCTCCAGCGGCCNCCCTCTAACGCAGGGCTCTCAAACGTCCTTATTTCTAAGATTTGTCCTTATTTTGAGGGGTCCCAATCTTAGAAAAATTAAATGTCCTTATTTCTAAGATTTGTCCTTATTTTCGATCCCTGTCCTTATTTTGTCCTTATTTTTGGATTTTGGAAATTTTATTCAAAAAATGATCTATTTTATTAAGAAAAAAGATCTATTTTTCAAAATTTTCTCCAGCGGCCCCTATCGGGCCGCCGGCACCCCTCTTTATAATGATTTTTCTTCAAAAAATCTCAAAAAATTGACAAATTTTCCTTAGGAAAAAGGGTCTAATTTTCAAAATTTTCTCCAGCGGCCCCTATCGGGGCCGCCGACACCTTTCAATATAATAATTTTTCCTTAAAAAAGTCTCAAAAATTATCAATTTTCTTAGAAAAATAAGGTATAATTTTCAAAATTTTCTCCGGCGGATCCTATCGGGACCGCCGGCACCCCTCTTTATATTTTATTTTTCTACCGATAGTCAAGCAGTTCAGTTGCGTGGAGATGCAAAAACAAACTTCATGGTGTTCGAAAACTGTTGAAAAAAATCTTTCTATTGAACAATATCATTGATTTGAATAAAAATTGATTTTTTTTTATTTGTTACAGGTGAAAAATATGTGTTTTCAAAAGTGTCCTTGTTTTTGACCCTAAAATCTTAGATTTTGACCCTGGTGTCCTTATTTAGTGGTCTTGGGAGTTGAGAGCCCTGCTCTAACGTCCAATCACTTCTTCTTCTGACCACTCTCTTCTGGATTTAGTTCACCCGTATGCCCACTTGTCTGGCCTGTTGCTGTCCCCGTCTGGCCAAATTGGACATGTCCGGCAACCAACTGACCAGTCTTGGCCCTGTCGAGTGCCTTCCCTCCGCTCTGCGCCATTTGGACGCCTCGCGCAACCAATTGGTCCGACTTTTCGGCACCGACACCCCGGCACAACTCCGACAAAAGCTGAGGCATTGCGAAGCACCACAAGCAATGATCGATGGTCAAAATGGCGGCGGAATGGTGCCGGGCGGCGGTGCCATGGCACGACATTCGAGTGAGGAAAGACATAAAATCACCTACATTATACAAAAATTTTGAAAAGTTTCGCCATGGTGAAATTTTAACATCTTTTTAGTTAAAAAATAACAAGGTTGCGATTAAGATTGAACAGAATCGAAAATTTTAATTCCGGGATTCGGAATCCGGAATTTTCCGGAACCTCGGAATGCAAAATTCTATCCAACAATTGAAAATCTGGATCATGCCCAGCCTCTAATATCACGAATTAAACGCGTATAATATGAATCGAAACGACCGGCCCCGAAAAACTTGGCCCGTCCTTTTTATGTTGGGAATGGGGTGGTCCATTTTTTGGAGGCAATTTAATTTTCCTTAGAAAATTCACACGAAATTAAGGGAGTCGTTCCAAATCGGTGGCGCGCAGTCAACGGTCGCTGAGTGTTGTGCGGAATCGGGTGGATCCGGAAGCGCCGGCGGTGGCGGACATTGGGGCCAACTGCTGTGTGCACAAGTCGCATTGTCGCCTGGAGGCACTGAGAACGCTGAACTTGGCCCAAAATTCGTTGGAATTGGTGGAATTGCTGGTGCCGATGGGCCACGAGTGGGGAGCAGACTCGGACATGGTCGAAAGGTTGATTGCTGGAAGCAAAACCATGGCCAAGAAGGACGAGGAAGAGGAGCGACAAAAACAGTTCGACTGGAGGGAGGGAGGCCAACAGGTCCGGAATTTGAATATACCGTAGAAACTGATATTAAGCTCCCACATTACATTAGGGCCTCAAATATACCCCGCTCTGTTGAGGGATTCAAAAATAAAACTCCATGGGCTCCTAATACAATTATTACGGTATTTGATACTTGAGGAAGAGGTCTCGGATTTTTTGGAGGAATAAAATTTTTAATTTGTTTGATATGTTGTCTCCCACAGGGACTTGGGGAGTGGATCCATAAAAAAATTTTTAGGGGATATTTGAAGGGAAAATTTGAAAATTTTAAAAAAACGGCCATCTTTTGATTTTTAATGAAGAAATTTTTCTGTATTTTGGGGTATAGGAGAGGCCAGAAAATTTTGAGACCATTTCTATAGAAAATTGTTCACCCCTGACCTTGGTTTCCTCCTCGACTTAGAAATTTTATTTTTTGGACCCTCATCCAGCCCTCTTAATCCGCAATGGGAGTCCAGTAGCTGATATTTTTGTTAGTTGAGATTTATAGTTTTAACTGCGGATATTGATTCCGACACTTTAGTTCACCTTATCATCCGATTTTATTTTGATCCGATTGATTTTTCAGCTGAAGCCCTACGTGCTCTTCCCGGCCCTGACCACTCTGGACTTGTCCCAGAACCGGATCCGTCTCCTGCCCCCTACCGTGTCCCTGTTCAGCTCCCTGGCCATCCTCAACTTGGCCAACAATGCCAAATTGACCAAATTGGTGCCGGAACTTGGCCTTTTGGACCGGCTATGGAACATTGGCCTTGCCGGGTGTCATCTTGAGGAGGAGGAGCCAAACTTGAGAGCCATGGTCCGAGCGGGGAACTATAAAACCGGGGAAGTGCTGGCCAGCCTACGGCAAAGATTGGAAAAGTGATCTTTTATCCTAAATTCGATTTTTGATCTGATCAAAAAATCTGTGATTAAAGTTCGGTGCCCTACCCGAAGATCAAGCTGATGCTGCTCGGGGCCAATTCGGTGGGCAAAACAACACTTTTGCAGCAAATGCGGCTGGAAGGAACTACTGGGAACAAAAGGGGATCACAGCAGCAGAATGAGGTGTGGAAAGCCGGGGATTAGGAAACGGGAATCCTATCTTCTGGGTATCTAAATCACGAATTTCGACTTGTTAGAATTGGACCGGGATCCTCTTCGGGCCCGAAATCGAGTACCTTTGATTCATGATTGATCTTACTCAATTCCTGGACTTTGGAGTCTTCAATCCCGGATCTAGAAACCAATGATCTTAGAGGATAGAAGAATATTCGAATTCCCGAATCTCCTGGCCAAGTATACAAATCCTTAATTTCTGGCCTCCAAACTCATGGATCCACAATGTTCGGATTCCCGGAACCTTGATCAATTCCCGAAATTCCAGAGTTGGTCCCGTCGGATGGGCCATTCCCCGGTGAAGGGATCCCCTATGGCCGCCGGACGTTCTGCCCGTCTTGGCACCGCACTTTTTCCCGTGGATGTGGCCGAATGGGTGTACGAGCCGAGGAGGTCGTCCAAGTCCAGCAACAGTGCCACGTCCTCCGATGCCTTCCATGGCCCGATCACATTTCGGACCTGGGATTTTGATGGGATCAAACAGGTAATTTAAAAAAAATCCAAAAATCAATAAATTTAAAGAATTTTTAAGCGCGAGCACCAGTCTGTCGAGCTGTGCTTCTTCACCCGCCGATGCTTATTCCTCCTGTTATGGAAGGTCACGGATGGCGAAATTGCGCTGGTCGAACTGCACGAATGGCTTCTGGCCATACAGTAAGGAAAAATTTGGTTTAAAACCATTTTTCATACTTTTTTGCCCCCAGGGAACGCGCTCCGAACAGCCACGTGCTGGTTGGTATTTTTGGTTTTCTTTCATAGGGTAATGCACTAATAGGAGGATCATCGACATTTTTACCAATTTCACCATATAATAACTTCGGAATATACAATCTTGTTTTTTTGGGAAAAAGATTGGGTTTTTCATGCTCTTTATAGGCTTTCCTCGTGTCCGTGATTTTAGCGTCCTCGACTGGGTCGAATCCATGGGTCTCCAATCGCCTCCTCGTTTCCGAAATTTTCCCAAAATTCGCCCGTGCGCTATCCTATACCATATAGCATTCACTCTTTCTTAGAATATTTACAACTGTTCAAAAAAATTTTTTTTTGCCTTTTTTCAGATCGTTGGGACACATTCGGACTTTGTGCGAGAACAGCCTCGGTTCCCGCGTGACTATCTGGCCCAGTTGGACAAACAAATTCAGGCACAATCTCCTAGGGAATTTTAGTGGCCAAAATTAATTATGCGTTTGTTTAGGAACGATTTATAGTAGGCGCGGATCCGGAGAAGATGGTAATTTTTATTCTAACACCAAAAACCTAAAATATGATAGGTGCTAGATTGACCATCAGTAACTAATAAGATTCTTAAAAATACATACTAGACAAAAAATTACAAATTATGCCAGATTTTTTGGCCTCAAAAGGACGTAGATCCATTGAAAATTTTTTAATCCAAAAACTTGGCCAGTCCAAAAATCGGGCCTTTGAATACCGTATTTCCGGTGCTGAGCCGTTAAAAAAAACCGCCACGAGGGGCGTTAAAAAAAACCGCCACGAGCCATAGTCGGTACGAAAACTTTTTTGTTAGACTTGTTAGACCAAAAGTATAAAAGGCAAAAATGTGCAGAATTTTATGCTGATTCGAATGGTATAAAAATTTTTTCGAAATTCTAACAAAAAGTTCGAAATTTTTCCCAAAATACCAAAAAATACGGTTTTTAGGGGATATTTCGAACTTTTTGACCGAATTTCGAAAAATTAAAAATACCATTCGAATCAGCATAAAATTCTGCACATTTTTGCCTTTTAT
>LDKF01003248.1:1410-18632 GCA_001026735.1 Rotylenchulus reniformis | reverse complement strand
AAAATATTTATGATTTTTCATAAGGAAAAATATTTTATGATTTGTTCAATAAATAATAAAATATAATACATGAAAAAATGGTACAGTTATAGTTTTAAATAAACTCGACAAAAATAAAAAATAAATTTTAAAAATCCATACTAAATGATAGAAATTGTCAAACATCCACCACTTCAATTTTTCTGATAACATTGCCCGATGCAGAAAATGGAAAAACTTTCTTCTGAAACCATCTGCCAAGCTGGTAGAGGAGAAGGCAGAGAGGCGCAAGCAGTATCAGGATCAAAGCGATAGTTAAAAAGGCGAGAGGCTGTGGGAAATTTTAAAAAATTAAAAATGGAAAAGTTTTATCACTAAAAATTTTAAAAGGCATTTTTAAATCAAAATCATTTTTAGCTCTAGGCTTTTAAATTTGGAGGAAAAAGTTTAATTAACGATACAGTATTCAATTAGTAGTTTTCCCAAGACGAAATTCGCCTATATATATTTTTTTTATCTAAATTTGCCAAATTCTTTATATATATCCATCAAAATCCCTTTTTAAATCGTAATAAGGCTTATCTTTTAATGCATTCTAAAACCTGGATAAACTAAACAGAATTGGAATTTTCCGCCATCCAAATAAATTTAATTTCGATTTTTTCTCATAATATGTCAGGTAGCACCAATGAAAAACAAATTTTACTTAACCAAATGTTATATATTTTTCATAAATATCTAATTTTCTTGTATTATCTTTTACATCCAATAAAAGCGCTTCAACCAACCAAAAGTGTCCGATTCTTGGCTTGTTTGTTGCAGAAGTTTGTCCAGCAATACTCTGTGGCCACCCATGATCCCACCATGTGTTCGCACAGAGCGATCACCTGTTGATCAGATGATGTATTTGCAGCGCATCCCCGCACATATATTGATCCGCCAGAAGCTATTTNGGAAAATCCCTAAAATGCAATAAAAATGCATGTTTTCGCAAGAAAACTTAAAAGTTAGAATTAGATTTTCAAAATAATTTATAAAATTAAAAAGAAAACTATTTAAATGGATAAAGAAATAATCGTACAATTATCCTCCCACCAAGGAGGAATTAACTAATGCATATTTAGTTGAAGCATAATTTGGACCAAAGTTCATTTAAAATAAAAACTATAAAATTATAGGAAAAGAGTTTTATTTAAGTGGAATTATTTTATAGGAGAATAAAGGGTAAACAGTAGATTAACTTGAAAATTTTGAGCTAAAAATTGGAGGCTTACGTGGTGCGCATTCGGTAGTCATGCACACATGATCTGCATGGTCACAAGAAACAGCCAATGAAGGTGGTCCATAGATGTCCCATTCGGCATAGCAGAAAAGCAAGCCTGAAATTCGAAAAATCGGTAGAAAAATTATTTTGGCAATTATTAGCCAATTATTTTTTCGAAATATTTCCCAGTGGTTTCCATAAAAATGCTTGTAGGTTGAATTTATTTTTTAATGCTAACCCTCAATTTTTTGCTGGCAACAAATAAAGATGAGCTTAAATAGTGTGAATCGATATTTTTTCATAATGATTCTAGAAAGCATCCTCCTGCAATAAAGAAATATTGATTATTATATAGTATTTTAAGTTGGTTAATGTTTGAATTTGAAATATAAATATAAAAATTTATTTATGTCTTTCTCCTATAAAATATATTTCTTTCTGAACTTACTCTTAAGGTTAGTTTAAGAAATTTCAATTTTCAAGTTTTCTTGTTGAAAGTTCAATTAATGAACAAATTCATTCAAAAAAATATAAAAATTTCTAAAATGTGGGAAAAATTAAATTTTTGTTAGATTGTACAAAGTAATGTTAATAAAAATATTTCTTAGATCGAAGTAAGAATATCAAAGAGAGTGGTAAAAATGAAATATATAAGAAAATAAATTTGCATATTTCGGTGAAAAGGGTGGAAGATTGTACAGCAGATGGAAAATCCAGATCGTGTGAAAAGATAACTTTTCGATCATCATCATCATCGCCCTTATGAAAATGGCAAAGAAGCAAGCTAGGAGGGGAGGGGGACATTTTTGTCCGATGTAAAAACGATCGATGAAATGTCAAAAATTGACATTTATTCATAAGGTAGAAAAATTGGCCAAAATTCAAAACTATATTTCAATTCATTAAGACCATCGTCCAGATAAATGAATAAAAAAATTTTTTTCAAAATTTTAATTTTTCAAATCATGTATTTTCGTTAAAGTCAAAAAGTAAACAAATTGTTTTTTCTTTTAATTTGGGGACAGTACAAAGAGGTTAGCACATTATTTTTTTTATTGGGAAATCAAGTGAAATTTTTGATTACAATTAATTAATAACATGAATGTTCCAGAAGAAAAAAAGATAATGACAAAATCATAATGGCGAACATGTCAAACTATCGAAGTCCATGCTTGGCCAATTTATTCAGCTGGTTGACTTATACTTAAGGATGCCTCGGTCATCAAAGTGATATGAAATAAGAAAATAGATATGTGAATGACAATCCTTATTTCAAAAAGTTATGTTGTATTTTCAAATAATTTTATTTTTTTAGTAATACATTTTATTGGTTTATTATATTGGCTTATAAGGGTAGAAAATTTATAAAATTTATAATTTTGTGAAATTTAGCCATTGTTTAAAAAAATTTTTGAAGAAATTTCATTAAAGATATGCCAAACTAGCCTTATATACCTAGTTTTCGGAGAATTCTTTGAAAATTTAGACGAATTTACTGAGGGACTCTATGAAATTGCATAACAATATGAGAAACTTTTCCATCATCATGTTTGAATTTCATCATAAATAAATTAATATTTTTTTACAATGATTGGATGAATAAATAGAATAAAGTATAATTGGCAACCGAATCCAAAAATCAGAAATTTTAAAATGACACCCTCCGGATCTGAAATATTAGTAGTTCTCAGCAACCCTGATCTATATCCATAATAAATTTAATCGCATTTATTTATTCCTCTTATCGAAAACTTTAGCAAATCTTTTTTTGAAGCTTTCTCATCTAGTGATCAATTCATGGAATTGTCTTCCGTCATCCCCCAAATTCTGCTGAAGTCTAAAATCAATCTGTTTTACCAATCCACAATCCCCCTCCTCTTAGTGTTGTGCGTTGCATTTTAGGCTGTGCGTAAATATAATAAAATACAAAATTAAGATCGATTATTGTTTTTCCATAGTTGATATAACCATAAAAATTAATTTTATAAAAATAAATGAAAAAAATTTAGAAATTGTATTCATTTACAAACAAATTTATATCCATATATCTAGAGTTTTTGTTTGAATAACTGATTTTTGCAGAAAAATCAATTTCGTAAACTAGGTATTTGGTCAAAATATGAGCAAATTATTGGAATATTGAATATTTTTCCATATAAATTATTGGAAATAATAATTATGAATATGTTGGATTTTTTCATTGCTATCATTATTTAAAATGAATATCTTTTAAGAAAATTATTTCGTATATTTCACTTCTTCAAAATTAAGAAATTTTGAAGGATTAAGGCTTACCTATTTGACAAACTCTAAATTTTGGCATTATTAAAATTTGTCCATTTCTTCAATAATTTCATTTAGTTAATTAATTTTTATATTTATAAATTAAGCATTTCAGTTTTTATTTGGCTAAAATGACAATTTTTCTGCTGCAATTTTGTTTGATTTTGGTCTTCTTACCCTTTATTGTCTCCGCCCATTCAGCACTATGGAGTGCTGTCTTCAATGCTTGCGATTTGCAGCCTGCAGGTTTCCGCTAGTGTTCGTTGCTGGTCTGGCCAGCATGCTGGTTTTTGACGGGCCAGCATGTCGGGTTTTTGCTGGTCAGCACATGCTGGCTAGACCAGCATCGATTTGCATTTTTTGCTGGTTTTTGCTGGTTGCTGGTTTTTGCTGGTCAGCCATGCTGGCCAGACCAGCATCATTTTTTTAAAAAAATGACGGGTTTTTGCTGGTTTTTGCTGGTTATATTTTCTACATAAAATTGTTAAATTTCTCTGAACCGAAATAGGTCTCAAATTCACAAAAAATTTCCAAAAAAATCCCCAAAAAAAATCTTCTTAAACGCAAAAAATTGACGCTGGCCTTGTTGGATGCCGCATTGTCAACGTCAAAATTCTTTAGATACAGATACATTACCTGAAAATGGACGTCAGATCGGATTTTAAATTAATTTTAAAAATATTTTGACGTCTAAATTAAACGTAAGATGACGCATTACCTCTAAATGGACGTCAGAATCGAATTCAGCGTCAAAAATTACCCTATGAAGTCATATTTTCAATAAAAAATTGGATATTTTGGAGGTCAAATTTGAGATCCAAACCCGATAAGTATCCTAAATTTTTTGATAAGGCAACAGGTGAGTGATTGAAAAACGAAGAGTGTGACAAATAGGATAAAAAATAATGATTTTTTGAATTTTTTTTGAATTTTTCAGTAATTGAACTGAGGTAAATTTAAAAAACCATTAACCAGCAAAAACCCGTACTGGCCAGCAACAAAATTCGATGCTGGTTTTTGCTGGCCGGGTTTTTGCTGGTCAGACTTTGCTGGCCCGACCAGCATCATTTTCCATTTTTTGCGGGTTTTTGCTGGTTGCTGGTTTTTGCTGGTCAGCCCATGCTGGCCAGACCCGCATCGTTTTGCCGAACACTAGTTTCCGCCTATGATGGGCATCCAATATTATTTTTTGTAATTTATTTTTATTTCATTGAAAAGTTTTTTTGGGATATTTTAATGTGTTTATAGATAGTGAACTTTTTTATTATTATTAAAGAATTTTCTTCTTTCGAGAAGATTCTACATAGATGTTATTTAAGAATTATGATTTTTTTCACTTCATTTAAGAATTATGATTTTTCATTTTTAAGAATTATGATTATTCTTTTAAGAATTATGATTTTTTATTTTATTTTCTTTTTAACTCTTGAATAAATTTTATTTTTTTGAATTAATTCTCGTTTCAAGCATGTACTGATAGCGATCGTCACCTTTTTGCTGAGATGGAAGAGGCCGAAGAAGTGTTAGCGGAGGAAATGGTACGCAAAATTCCGGCACCACCACGGCAACGGTAATGAGATAATAGAAAGATTGGAAAAATTGAAAATTCAGCGAAATGAGCATAACCATCAAATGTTCAAAAATTAATGAATTTATTAGAATATTCCACTATTTAAAATCCATTAATTTATTTTATCATTTTTTACATATTTATTTATTTATTTATATTAAATTATCATTTACATTTCCTTAATATTTATTAATCTGCAATTTCCACCTATCAATTTGCTCGGAAACAAACTCAACCATCATTCATTAACAGAAAACCGTTTATTCAGAAGATTATCCATAAATTATTTTATAAAATTAATTAAATGTTTAATACGAAATAGCGATATACGAAAAACTTTCATACCTTTGTATTTATGCTGTCATTAGGGCGTCACACAAGTAATAAATTAAATTTTTAAACAATTCACGTCAGATTTGATGTTTAATTAATTAAAAATATTTTATTTGCATAACTCTTAGTTTTCCATTTTAGTTTATATTTTGCTAATTTTAGACTCTTATCGAGCAAAGATTTACCCGAAAGCATGGTCAAATCTGAGCTCGTTGATCAAGCTGATCATATAGTTAAGGTAACATATAATTTTGAACTAAACCTAATTTGTTTTTTGTCCTTTTAATATAAAAAAGAATTGTATCTAAAAATCTTAAAATAAATAAGTTAATTATTTATTATTTTTTTCATTTTTTATCTATAAAGTCACTATGTTCATTCATTATTTCTTAAAGGCATACCAGAAGCTATCCATGGAGCCTCAATACGGCGTTCTACTTCGAAAAGTTTATAACGAATTGGTCAGTGAGATATGATTATAAAATTGGAAATTACATTTTTGATATTATATTAATATGGAAAAATATGTCAAATAATGATATTTAATTATCAGTGCTTTTAAAATAAAAATTTTTTCAACTTATTCAAATAATTCAAACAACCAACTTTTTGAAAACCACCAAATTTTGAAGTTTTTGGTACTAACAAGTTTACCAGCAGCAGGTCGTTGTATAAAAAATTTCTCTTTTGGCATTCAAACAAATGTATGATTATAATGAATGTTCATAAAAACTGAAAATATGGACTTTTCATAGTTTTTTTTTGCTTTTTGGGCCAATAATCATTGCCGTTGAAATCTCGAGGAAAAAGTTCTCGAAGTGACTCTCCTCAGAAATTGCCAAATTGGGTTTTTTGGTTTTAAAACCATGATAAGGAATTGAGCTATTTATAAACCCAAATTGTAGCCCGTTGTATTTGATTAGGTAAATGCAGAGCAATATGGGCATGTGGACTTCGTGAGATTCCTGCAGATTTGCGAAGAAATGGTTGCATTGATGGGCGAGGATCTTCCTGGCATGGATTTGGCCCTAATTGTGCCGTTCGAGGACCATTTCAGCCTTTTGCGCAGTTCGGGAGAGATCTTTTTGGCACTTTTCAAGAGCAAAAAATCGATAGATGGAACCACTCTGCTGAAGAACATGTCCCGCATGCTGAAGACCGTCATTGCTGACGAATTATGCATTTTTAGGGAGCAGGACAATATGAGCGGTAAAATGCATTCAGCTTCGAAAAATTCAAAGATTTTCGCAAATCCCTATGCTTGATAAATTGAGGAAAAATGGAAACAAGTGGCATTCAATTCTCAAATACTTCCAATTTAAAAAATCATAAATATGAAAAGGCGATATACATACTTCACTAAAAATGGACCATTTTTGAAGTTTTTAATGTTATTGGCACTTTCAAGCCGTTTACCTTAAAAACCATTTTTTCCTCTAATGGGTCCATTTATCTTCCAATTTAAAAATCTTTTGTAAGATCGGTGCTTAGATGTTAATCAAAGATCCAATTTTGATAGCACCTTAAGGACTTATTTTTTATTTTTTATGTTTTAATAATCAGTTTGGATTGACATTTAAATTTTGAAAAATCCATAAATTCTAAAAAGAAGTCAATTTTTGCCAGAAATTCTTTCGAAAAATGCAATTCCTTTTAGGGAACAGTGGAAATCGACGTCGACGACGGTACTATCAGCTTCCTTTAGCAGCTACTCTTGCATTGATCATAACCATCGGCATCCTCAAAGCCATTCTTGTATTTCTGCTCTGCTTCTATGCTACCAAAAACTGTAATGGAAGAAGCAATGTTTGATGGGAAATCATGGAAATCATTGAAAGTCGAAGAAAAATTCCATCCAATTTTCCATTTTTTGGCATAATTTTTTTTATTATTTCGGGCACCTAATCATGATATGCGAAGATTTGTTGATAAAAAATAGGCAAAATATATTTAAAAATAAATAAAAATGCATATAGACTTCAAATTACAATAATCATTAATGATTCAATTCAGTCTATAAAAATTGACTAATTAATTTGTAAATAAATGAAAAATGGGAAATAAAAATTGTCATGAAAGGTGCAAATAGGAAAAATCAATGAGCGAACCTTTTAATAATGTCGAAAAAATAAAAAATTAACATTAGTGTGATAGACATGGAAGAAAAACTAAATAACTAAAAAATTAAATAATATATTTATCAAAACAATCAGTTGGGCCCAATTTCTCTGTGCTTTGAACGTGCAAACCCGATGCGAGACTTTCCAAGGTCATGGATCTGATGTGAATATATTATTTTAATTACATTATTTTATTATGTAAAATACTTGACAATATTCTTGCACAAATGGGTCGCCTAGGAGCCAATAATCTTGGTCATGGACACCTTGCAGAATTGGACTACAAACACCAGCCTGATTTTTGATAAATTGTTCCTGCAAAAATAAAAAAAATTATTTTTTCTTTAATACCGATAACCTAATGAATTTATTCTAAAAATCCCCCATTAATAATTTGTATGATTGCAAAAAAAAAAGTAAAATTTTTTATTCATTTATTATCTAGGAATATATAGTAAAATTAAAAATATTAAATTTTGTCATCCTTCTAAAATCTAATACTAAAGCAATGATCATTTATCCTTTTAACGATTATTAATAAGTAATATCTGTTTATGTTGTCTTTTATGATCTAATAATCTCTTCTTGATTGATGTGATCCGACCTCTGGGATAAAATCATCTTTGGAAAAATGGAAAATGAGTACGAATCAGATCACTTCAGATAATCTTTTCTATATGGTCTAAATAACACATCATAATTTTTTAATTATTTTTTACTTTAGGTAATTGATACTCTTTCGTGCCGATTTTTAACACCAATGGCTTGATATCCACATTGCAAGGGATCGTACCGTCCGTTTCATCAACACCAATTTTGGCCAAAATTTCGGAAACAATTTCAGCAGGACCATACAATAAACTTGTCCCGCTGTCCGTGATTGCCTTTACTACTTCATCATTGCAATATTCTTGGTAGCATATCGTCTGAAAATAGGTTATAATGATTAATATGAAAAAATAAATTAATAGAAAAAATAAATCATAAAATGAATAAAGAATGAAAATAAAAAATTTGATTACCGTTATATTAAAAGCCCATCTCCCATCTGATGTCAATAAAGGCACATATTCCACATTATCAAGACAATTTATCGTATCAATTTCTCCCCAAGTAATAACTGAACTATGTAAAATTAATAGTGATTATTTTAGATTTTCATATTAAAACAAAAAACAACCTATCATTTTCATGTACAGTAGTAATGTTTTTCCACCCTGCAGAGGGAAATTACAAAAACATCTGAAGCGAAAAAAAAGTGAAACGAGAGAATGCTCATGAAAAAGTGTTGAAGAAAACGAAAAGAGTGCTCATGAAAAAGAAAATGAGTGCTCATTGGTACTGTAGCACGACCGCTAACTTTTGGGTAGAAAAAACATTACTAGTGTATATTTTATGTAAATTTTGCATTTTCATGCCGATTTTATGAATTATCCTGAGTTAATTTTATAGCTTCAATTTTTGAGTTAATATTATTATTATTATTGAAGTTCTACAAAATATGTAAAATATCTTTATGAGTTCCAATTAGATAATTCATGCAAATGCTCGCTCACCTCCTCCATGAGTTCCATTCGCATTTTCACCGTCCTTTTCAAAATACACGGTGAACAATTGCTGTGGCAGAATGCCCTGCAAATATGCATACATCCACGGTGATCCAATGCCCGAATAAGCAATCGGCGCCAGACCAAAAATACCGTCCAATTCGGGGAGGGACCCGAAATAGTCGGCCATTTGATTTGCTTGGCCAAAAGGACAGTTGGGCACCACAAATGCTGGTGGACTTCCTACCTGTACAAATTATAGCATGGTAATGTAAAGATCTAAATAATATTTTGGAATATTTACATAAACTTCAGGGTTTGGTTTAGAAAACGGTATGAAACCAGACAGATATCATCATCTATGAAAGTTTTAAATTGTCTTCATAATAGCTTATTTTGCTTATTCGACGTTTGATATGCTTTCGATAATTAAAAAATTAAACTTGTTCTTAACAGTTAATAAAAAGCTTTCATCATTTTTTAGCTCAATTTATTTTCTGAAAAAAGATAATTTTCCATTTTCATTTGGTATTTTCTATGAGATTTATAAATTTTAAATTCCATCAATTCATCTTTTAATTTTATTCTTCTTACCCCTATGGTATCGGCGCCAAAAATACCCGATGCATTACCGGTGCCATACCGTAGTCTAAACCTTTTGCTTATGGGCCTGTATGAATTGGACGAAGAATTGCGGAATCGATGCTTTTTGGTGCAAGTTGACGAGGCACAATTGTGGTCTGGAACCCAGGTTACATGGGAGCCCGTGTCCGCTATGACCAAAAAGGTTTGGTTGTTAGACCCTGCAAAGTGAATGCGTGATTAGGATTAAAAAGAAATAAAATAAACAATATACATGAGTAATTAGAATCCTAATAAAAAGTGAAAAAAAAGTGAACGATATTTTTTGATAAATTGGGTAGCATTCATTAAGTACAAAAATTTTTTTGTCTATATTCTACTAAAGAAAATTTTTATTTGCTTTTTTGAACACTATCCATCGTTAAAGAGGTTTAACATTTAAGTCCTCCTTTACTCAAAACCTAATTAAAATATGCTCTGGATATTATGTTTAATAAAGTTATAAATTTTTATAAATTAAATTTTGATTATTATTGCAACGGTAAGTATCATCGTAACTATGGGATCATTTTTTAAAAATGTAAAAAAATTAGCAAAATATGTATGTAGTTTAAGTTAAAACGCCTAGATGGATTACATTATAATATTTTATTAGTTCCATTAATAATACCGATTGTGAGCTTTATGTAATACCGAGAGTCTTCATAATTGTACACGGTATCATTGAGTATCTTGGACTTGTTGCCAGAAACCACAGAAAATCGCTTTAATCGGCGCAAAAAGTGGCTTTTATGGCCTTTCAAATTTATTCGATGTAATTTTGATTGGTGCAAAGCATTGACAGACGACATGTGAAAGATAAAAAATAGTATGACAGATAGGACATACAAAGAGATTGGCATGCTTTAGCTAAATTAAATTAGTTTTAATTTCTTTTTTATCTTAAAAAATATAGAGGTTTAATAGCAGGACTTCATTTTTATTTATTTGGAAAACACAGATATGATCATAAAAGTGTTAATTACACGAAATAAATATTTATAAATTTATTTCCCTTAATTAAAAATTAGATAATTTTATATTTATTATAATTGTGATAAAATAGCCATTTTCTAAAAGCCATTTTCTAAATATGTACTTACCATAGGTAAATTTTGAAAATTTTATTGTATTTAAAAGAAAATTCAATTTAATACCTACTAGAGGCTATGCTTTCGGATTTTATTTAATGTGGATTATTAAAATATTTTTAACTAATAAAAGTTATTTTTTATTCAGCCAAGAATAATAATAGCAAATTTCAAGCATGTCTTATATGTTTTTTTTCTTTTTATTCTTTTTTCACATGCAACTCACGTCAGATTTAATGTGAAGTTGGCGAATGTAGACAACAAAAGACAATTTATTTTTGTAAATTTTCAAAACCTTTCTAGGCTTTACTTATGTATGAATCAAAATTAAAATTATTTCTTTATTGGAAAACGCAAATAAAAAAGCGAAATAAAATCAATAAATGATCAATTTTTTAATTTATATTTTTGGATTTTGTTTAATTTTTGCGTGTATTTGGGAATCCTCGACGTGCTCTTCAGTTGATCTTCGTCGGATATTCATTTTTCGTCGGATATTAAGTCAAAAAAAATAATTGAATGGGCGGAAAACAGATTCAATTTCAATTCAGATCAGTTTTTTACTGGTGCTGGGTTGTTAAAAAAGGGCCCAATGTGGTCGTTAAAAAAGGCCCAATCTGGCCAGTCTGGCCAAAAACTTTTTTTAAGACCTAGCTGTCAATGATATAAAAAGCCATTGTGCAAAATTTTATGCTCTATCTTCTGATATTTTTAATTTTTCGAAATGCGAGCAAATGTTCTAATTTTCTAAAATACCCCTTTTTGTCCGAATTTCGAAAAAATAAAGATATCAGGAGATAGAACATAAAATTCTGCACAAAAGCTATTTATAACTTTGAACTAGCAAGCTTCAAAAAACTTTTCGGCTAGACTGGCCACATTGGGCCTTTTTTAACGACCACCTTGGGCCCTTTTTAATGACCTGGCACCGTTTTACCCATATACCATATACCGGGTGACACAAAAGTCCTGCACCACATTAAATTTTGAATAACTTTTTTATTAACCGGTCAAATTACAATCCAAAATATGCATATGATGCGCAACAAAATGGGGTACAAACACAATCATTAAGATTCAAAATGCCCGCCCTTAGCCCGGATACAGAGTCGAAGTCGTGAGGAACAATTTTCGACGATGGCACGCAGCTCTTGGACTGGAATTTTGTCCCGTTCCCGGAGAAGAGCCTGCATTAGCGACTCCAAATTTTTATGAGGAGTAGCACAGGCCCTGGCCTCCAAAATAGCCCAGATAGAATAATCCATCGGGTTCAGATCAGGAGAATAGGGGGGCCATTCTTGGGAGNTTCTGCTTTTCGAGCTCTGTCCTTATTTTGTCCTGATTTTCTGATTTTTGTTGAAATTTCTCAAAAAATGACCAATTTTCTTAAGGAAAAATTATTCCATTTTCAAAAATTTTCTCCGGCGGGACCGCCGGCACTCTAATATAGTATATTTTTCAAAAAATATCTTAAAAATGGCCAATTTTCTTAAGAAAAAAGGACTAAATTTTTAAAATTTTCTCCGGCGGCCCCTATCGGGACCGCCGGCACCCATCAGTGATATCTTCGGCGCCACTTCTTAGAACTAAAAAATGAGCAATTTTCTCAAGGAAATGGCCGATAATTCTCAAAATTTTCTCCGGCGGCCCCTGTCGGGACCGCCGGCACCCCTCCCATATAAACAATTTTTGCAAAAAAGCGGTGTTCCGTAAATAGATATACAGTATTTTAAAGCAGGAATCTTTGCTATTTGCGAGCCGATTTTTTTTGGCTAGTAAGGTACTTATCTATGAAGACTCGCAACCTTGGTCCCCCAAAATTGTTAAAATTGATCGTGTGTGGTGAGAAATACGATAGTTGAAAATAATATTACACGAAATACAGTTGATTTTAAAGCATTTTACAAAATGTTCTGATTTTTGCCCATGAAATCTGATTTTTTTAGCTCTCTGTTCTGATTTTGAAAATTTTCCGATACGCACCCTGATTTAAAGTGAAAAATACTTTTTGTTTGTCCGTGATGGCGGAAATTTTTTTTTGTCAGGGTTAATTTATTTAGCTATTTTAACGAATATGGATTTTTTACAGGCACTTTTTACAGCCAAAAATTTTTTTGGCGAAAATTGAAAACTCGAACCATTTTTTCGAGTTTTTCGAGTTTTATTTCGAAAAAACTCGACTGAACCTCTTATCCGGTCTCTACTATTTATTCTCAAAAAAATATATATTAAATAAATTAAATTTGTGAAAAAAAAGGAAAAAAGTTTATAACACCTCCGATTCCCAGGACGTCTCCGTTCCAAGTACTAAGGAGGCCCAGCGTTGTTTAACTTGCCAGATCGGACGGGATGGCGTGCATTCAACGCGTTATGGTCGTAAGCGACGGTACATCATAAATGTCCCCTATGTCTTGTGGCGCCGTTTTTAAAATTTAGAAGCCGGCGAAATCAATTTAGATGTCGGCGCCTTCAAGTTAGAAGTCAAATTAATGGCTAGTTTAATCTCTAAGTTGATGGCGCTGGCTTATAATATGATGGCGCCGACATCTAAATTGATGGCGCCGGCTTCTAAATTGAAGGCGCCGACATCTAAATTGAAGGCGCCGACATCTAAATTGAAGGCGCCGACATCTAAATTGATGGCGCCGACTTATAATATGATGGCGCCGGCTTAAAAATTAAGACGCCACAAAGCATAGAGGACATTCATGATATCCCCCCTTCTCAACCTTCGCCACCAACTGGCCCGCCACCAACCGGCCTCGCCACCAACCGGCCCGCCACCAACTGGCCGCCACCAACCGGCCGCCACCAACCGGCCCGCCACCAATCGTCCTGTTCCGGGCCGAAGTGGCATAGATTGCGATCAGAATGTTGCACGGGGAGCGCAGGGATCTACAATCAGAACAAAAATGTAAAATCTACCTAGTCATTTGGTAAATTCAATATAAAAATTAGTGAATCGAAAATCCATTACAATACAGCAACAAAAACACTGTAAAATGCTGAATTTTCGTGAATCAACTGTTCCGTATTCCAAACTTTCTATGTAGATTTTACACTCATTAGATGTGATTATGCCCATTTTACTTTGATTTGAATGTAACATAGGTGAGACTGCAGTTCAGACAGATTCCAGCCAAACAGATCAGGGATATGATGCCGTTCACACAAATTTCAATTGGCACTTGTCCGGCATCCTTGTACAGTTCGAAGAACTAAAAATCACAGAAAACCCATTTTTTACAAAACCATTCTATCTCACCGGATCCATCCTTAGAATATTTAGTGACTGTAATGGCAAAAAATGTTGAAATATAGCAATGCTAAGAGGAAGATGGTTTATTTGCCAATTTACGGCTGAAAAATTTCGTTAATGATGCTGTCCAACAAGTCGTAAATCAAGTGGAGCGCATAAGACAACTACCTTTTAATGGTAGTTAGTATATAGATTGTAGGGGTAATGCAAAAAAAAAAACCGTCACATTGAAAACACATTTTAGAATCTAGTAGGTGCCAAAAATCTAGTAGGTGCCAAGAAAAAGTGCCAAACATTTGCCGGAAGGATGAGCCGCTGACTATGAAGTATAAATAGCGACTAAAAAACAAAAAAAAGAAACGAACAAAGAAATGAATAAGATGATAAAAATTGAATAATAGAAAATGTTCTTTTTGGAAAATCAAATTCTCGAAAATGGAATTTTTTACTGATCATCTCTGATCCCTAATAATTGATACACCATATTTAAGAGTCTAAATTTATTGAAGAAATTTTAGACCTCTTAATCATGGCGAATTATTTTAAAACAAAATTTTCGAAAATGTTCGGAGACATTAATGCATTTTCCCAATAAAATTTCGCTTGTTAATTTAAAGTTAACAAAAGATAGGGCTTACAATGTTGTAGTGCTATTCGAGATTCCGGTCTCAACTCTCGAGTCGAGATTTTTCTCGGGTGGAGATTCTCGGAAAACGAGACATCTTTTCATTGGATATTCCAGGATTTTTTTTCGAAATTTGGAAAAAATTGATCAATTTTCTTAAGGAAGTAAACACCTGAAATCGCAAAATTTTCTCCGGCGCTGCCTATTGGGACCACCGGTGGTCATTTTCTGCAAAAATTTTGGCTAACTTTTTCATATTTATATTTTTTTATTACACTTTTCTCTATAAATGTTAAATTCATTAAGTCAAATTTATTTTTCTCCTTATAGTTAGGTGTTTTGCCATATTCAAGGTAGCTTTTTTCACTTTAATGTTGATAATTAAATTTTGTGCATTTTCAAGCAAAAAATAAAAATTTCTCGATTTCTCGGTCTCGAGTCTCGGGGTCATTTCTCGGTCTCGGGTCCATTTCTCGGTCTCGATCTCGGTTCTAGAGTCTCGGGAAAATTTGACTCTCTAACAGAACTACAATGTTTACAAATTTTCCTTTTATAATTGTAGTCTAAAAAAGTTTCTTAAGGGTCTTGTTTTAATGTCTTCTTTTTAAATGCCCTTAAGTAAATAATGGCCTTTTTTAACGTTCTGGCTCCCTGATTAAAATTCCCATCACATGGATGGAATTCAAATTTTACATATTAAAATTTTTTCTTTTTCTCATGGGTAAAAAATGTTTTTGCTTAATCAATTTGGTTTGTTGACTTCAAATCTTTCCATATTATTTCTCGAACTTTTAATTGATTTCATTACTGATGAGTTAAAAGTCGCTGAATGTTATTAAAAAAATCAAAAATTTTGGAGCAAAAAAGAAAAAATTTTGACTATTATTAGAGTAAAATTTATCAAATTGGTTATTGAATAAATTAAAATTAAAAGTTTTTATTTTACTTTTACAAGTCTGATTTTCGAGTTTCACGTTTTTTACCCATTTTCCCATATTAAAGTCTAGGAATTTTTTAGAATTATTTAGACCATAGCCTTAAAAATTATGCTAATTTTTTAGTAAATTTTTGCGATTTGCGAGAAAAATTTCAATTTGTTCGGGGAGTTTTTAGTTTTTTTAGTTTGATCAGATTCAAACGTTACTTTATAGAAAAATGTACTTTCATAAAAGTTCTGTCAGGTTTGTGTCTGGTCAATCGCGTGAAAGGGCTTTTTAATTAAAATGCTTTTTGATCGTCGAAAATTGTAAAGCATTTTGTGAGGAAAATCTCTTTATTTTCTCATGCAAGTATTTCTTCAAACATTGCCCCAATTAAAAATATTCACTAGGCTGATTTATACAAAAAATATTCCCAAGGACAGATATCACGCTTTTCAATTCGATGAATATGCTCAAAAATGTATGTATCATTGTCCTTTGTAGCGTTCTCACGACATTAAACTAATAGTCCAAGATTATTAGAAGGCAAACACATATATGTAGGAAATCTAATCATTTTTTAATTTTTTTATTTGCTTTTTTATTTTTGTCTAGCAAATTCCAACAAAAGTTTTAAGCTTAGCTGGCCGTTATAGCACTTTTAACGTCCTAGCACCTGAATAAGATCCCTCAAACACAATCATTGATATTTATCTATATTTGGTTTAGAAAGCTGGCCGAGATAATATTTTTCGAGATTTTTCTAGAATCTCGATTTGAGATTATTGAATATCTGGAATCAAGAGCATCTCCATATTGCACATTTTTCGAGATCTTTTAAGATTCAAAATTTTTCAAGAATCTCGAGACGAGATCGGTCTCGAAAACTCGAATCAGTAGTATCGAAAAAATGATCTAGAAAAATTTCCAGAGTTTAAAAACTAGAATCTCTAATTAATAAGTTAAATCTAATTACTAACAAATACTACTAATAAATATCTAAAATCGCAAGAAAAAACTCTAACATACATATCTATCAATTTGTCCATTGTCTTAAAAATAAAACTAGTTATATTTAAAATGTTTAGGCAAAATCCAAATGTTTAAAGGTTTTAATTATTTTTATTCATAATTCTCTAAAAACGATTAAAAATAGGTCATCAGCATATGAATTTCGAAAAAAAATTCATCAAGACTATTTGAGATTAGAATTTAATGGAAAGATATATTTAGCTTGTTCAAAAACACCTTAAATTGATATAAAAATATGTCATAAAACGTCTGGGTTTAAAGGGTACACTCATTCTTCTTGTCAAAATGATGTTAAAAACGACATGAAAAGGCTCTATATGTGACGTCTGATACAAAAAATTCTAATATGGAGTCTGATCAAGCTTCAAATCATGTAAATATTTCATAGAAATGGCTTTTTACTTCTAACTATCAAATCTTTAGAGGCCTGAAAGCTAATTGCGAGCCCAATAAGACCTGATAGACAGACGGTTCAAAATACTGAAAAGTCAAGTTATATTCAAAAATTAAGAGCCGGCCGAAGGCCGGCTCTCATTTGTGTTTATTCTGGATTTTGAAGATAATGGTTAAAGGAACTT
>LDKF01003247.1:2069-14668 GCA_001026735.1 Rotylenchulus reniformis | reverse complement strand
AACCCACCTAAAATTGAGGAATAGGAAGATTAGAGACGAAAAGTTAGAAAATGGCCGGGAAATTATTTTCTATATAACCATTTTAGACCAAATCTTCAAAGGAAAATACATGTAAAAATTATGTCCGATTTTTGGCCTTAATATTTTTTTAATTCAACGGAAAATATGTTTTTCATAAAAAAGGATTTTCGGAAAAATTCGAAAAAAACCTTCAGGCCAAAAAAACCAGCATCTACATATGTTTGCTTTTGAAAAATTAGTCTAAAAATGATTATAAAAATAATTTCAGTCCATTTTTAGGATTTTGTCCCCAGTCTACAAATTTTGCAATGCTAAGTTGAACATTAAATCGATATTTTTTACAAAGTTCTACCTCACCAATGGCGTATAATCTGTCTGCACACTGACGAATCCGCTTCTCTATTTGGTTACTTTTGTAAAACTCTTCACTGCAAGATGTTCCTTGCTAAAAAATGTTTAAATTTTTAAATTTAGATTTTTTCCAAACCTGAACTGGATGTATGCCTAAACATGGATGTACAAAATTTGGAAACTGGTCTGACAGTTCCATAACACGCGTAAAATCATGAACAAACTCGGCAACCACCAAGGCCCCAACGACCCCATTTGAACGCGCTCTTTCCACCACCTATAAATTGAAAATCTGTTAAAATTTGAAAAAATTCTGAACTTGAATAATGTCTTCATTGAAGAACTGGTCTGCCAAATGACAATGACAATCAATCATTTTTCGTTGTTTTCACTCTCGACACTAGTTTATGGGATTTCTTTATAGAATGGCACAAATAAAATATAATCAAAAAATTACTGTAGGTTTTCCTATGTTATTTTTGCTCGAGAGGATTCGAATTACTACTTTAACAACATATCGCAAACCATAAAAGTCCTGTTTACTCTATAATCAAGGTAAACAGCACCTAAAATCAGGACGTGAATTTTATTTAATAAACATCTTTTTGAAAATTTATAATAAATAAATAAATTTAAAAAATTCATACTAAAATATAGGTAGTAAATTTTTCAAAAAGATGTTTATTAAATAAAATTCCAGGCGTTCTAGATTGATTTGCCTTTTTGTCATAACGCGCAAGCACCAAATCAGGATAAACTCGCATCTTAAGGAATACCCTGATTTTGGGGGTGGTTAACAGCAATATTATCCTGACTCTGATTTACCTCTATCTTAAAAAAACAGATAATCATTTTATCTGTATCGCTTTCGGTTAAATAACCCAGTGCTATTTTAATCAGTACCGTTTATCAAGATAATTCAATAATTCAAATTATTGGATCATATATGTTCAGTTGCCCGGATAATTCAAATTTCTCTGGATTAATTCCATGTATTTTTGGTCTGATTTGAGGCAGAATTTTCTGATATATTTTTACAAGATGAAAAATATTTTTAGTTGGAAAAAGTTCTCAAAAAAAATCCCCAGAAAAATTAATGCAATTAGTCTTAATGGGATAGGCCTTCTTTACAGCTAATTCTATGTCCTAATTGTTTTTTGATGTCCTTAAAATTGCCGTCTTAAAACTTGACCGTCCTTAAAAATATATATTTAGTCATCAAAAAACTAAGCCTTAAATTTTTGGCCGCTTGTAAATATTTTAAGCTTCCTTGATACTTAACATAAAACGGGCTGCTGGTAAAATTCTACCCATGACTGTGCAAACAATAAAAAATGTTCATTCGATTCCGGACTTGTTCGACTATTTTTCAATGTTTGTGTACAATGATTTTTGGTCTTATGATGGAGAGAATGACGCAAATCTGAAAAAAGGAGCTTAAAGAAAATTTGTGGATAATACAGGGCCCGATGGAACAAATTGGCCTTATCGATCCATTTCCTGCTGGTAATAATTTGAGAACAAAAAATTTCAAAGCTTTACAGGGCAGGGATCAGGATTCGCAATTGGTTAAATGACTAAAATAAATTACAATAAGCTCCATGGTTAAAAATAAAAATCACCAAAATCAAATATTTGGTCAATTTCCTTATGAACATTTGATAAAACTCAAAAAAAATTCTCCAGCGGAACTAATACTTAAGAGAACAAATTAAATTTTTTTAGCACACTTTGGATCTTTGTTGTTTTGGTCTATTAAATGGTGGACAGGCCGAATGAGGTGAGCATGATACCACCGAAGATGAGGAATGATAATATGGCCAAAATATGGCGAAATTTTTTGGTTTTGCTGTGAAACCAAGCCATTATAATAATATGAAGTTAGATCATTCTATTTAAATTTTGAACACATTTAAAAAAATAGATTTTTTAAAAATAGTAATTTAGGAAATTTTTAATTAACTATTGATTTTTAATTTTATTGGAGCAATTTTTCGGATTTAAATTATAAAAATAATTAACAATCTATTTTATTCATAATTTTGATAATCAAAAAATACAATTTTTATAAAATTCCGTCTAAATACAATCTCAGAATTATAAAATGCAAATGTAGTATCAAATTTGCTCAAAAATATTTTATTATTGGGCTACAGTATATATAAATCGGAATTTCCTAAAATGCTGATTTTAAAACCCAAGTATCACTAGCCAGTCTTCACAGTCAGTGAATGTTGTTCCATCCTCATGGTAATGCAATAATTGCAGGTAACTGTTGTCCAAATCTTCATTTGCTTTCAGCGCAAACGTGGTGGAGCAATTAGCCCAGTAGATTTGTTTGCGGAGTATTGTGTATGAAGAATGTTTGGCAAAGTTATTTAGGTTCAAACCGAATGTGTTGGCCAAAAGTTGGATAACACGCGAAACAAACTTATAATCATACAATTGACTGAAGAAATTGAAGGTTTTATATTCATTAAATTAATAAATTATCAGATTAAGATATCCTATAATGTAAAATTTTTATTCCATAAATAATGCTTTGTATAATATCAAATCACCTAGGACCAAAATAGAATTTCCTATGAAACTCTACAACTCTTTTATATTGGATGTTGTCTATAGGTTTGAATTTAAACCGGAAATACATCCTGTTTAAATACAAAATGATAAATTAGTTCATTAGATTCTTCCAATTCAAAAACTGCATCTGGATTGGTTCATCTTTTGATTTTTTTGTCATTTATTCAATTTTTCGGACAAAAATCGTGTTTTTTCTAATTTTCCAATGAATTGACCAATTTTGTACTTTGATCTGAGCTAGTAAAAATCATAATCCATATGCAGTTTTTGCATTCGATGCAGTATCTAATGAACTACATTGTCCGCTGGAGTCAAATTTCCATCTCGTTTCTAAACCGGATTTAATCCGGAAAAAGTTGTTTGGTCATTTTGACCTGAGCAAAAAGAAAAATGTAGAGGACATATATTGAGTTATCAATTATCTGGCATTCAGATTTTTTAAATATTCTTAACAAAGTTAGGTACCTTCGTGTGAATATTATGGAATTTCACATATACATATTTGTATATACAAATCACTCTAGACAAAAATTATAAAAAAAACAAAGATATGCAAAATTAATATTTCTACTCATATTTTTCCTAATTTCCGATGTGAATCTTAGAAAAAAATTTTCATTTTAGTGAGCAAATTAAAATTTTTAAATCATACGAAACATCATAAACTGCATATCTTTATAAAAGAGCTCTGGTTTAAGGATTGTTAGCATTTTGTGTTTTAATATTTTTGGTACTTTTTCGTGAGAACGCCATTTTGGCATTTATCTAAGTGAGAGAGTGATGACTCACAAGTCAGAACGGTAAAAGCATACCTATCCATTGCTTTGAAAAAAATTGGCCAACTTGCATTTCTAAATTCGATTAATTCTTGTAAAGATTCCAAATTTTTGTTGTTGTCTGTACGGGATCGCATAGATAAACATTGCGCATTCATAGCTGATGTGTTTGAACATGCGTTGGGTTTACATGCGAACCAAAAATCGTTGCTGAGCTCGGTCACTTCTCGATATTTTGTGGCGATGTATTGACGATCATAACTAAATTTTTCTGTTACTATTATTGATCTTATTTTTAAGCTTAAATTATTGCATTAATAATAGGGAATGGAAACATTTTTTTTGGTTTTTTCTTTGTTTTAGAGGCGAAAAAATCGACTGAAAAGATCATTATTATCTGACCATCGAGAAAATTAGTAATTTGTTTTTATTAGTTGTTTAAAAAATTACTTAGATAGCTGATATTATCGAGTGATAATTTTAATATACTTTGTGTTGATTTTCTGGACAAACCAATCAAAATTTAGTTATAAGATTGTAAGTCATATATTAAATTCAAAATTTTTAGCTAAATATATTTGGTTCAGAAGCGAATTATCATTAAAAATTCCATTCAAAATAAATTTAAAAAAGAACCAATAAGGTGTGTGTTGTTAAATAACGGAATACCGTATATGCTCCTGTAATCCCCCGAAAGGATTAATTTAATAGGGAAAAAGATTAATTTTTTTGAGGGGGAATAAAAGACAGAGGGGGGAATATTAGAGAAGAAGGGAATAATTTTCAATAATTGTAAGCACCGGATAAATATTTGATTTTTTGTAGTCTAACATAATGCCAATTAGCTAAGTACTATGCCATTTCGGACCCGGTCATTAGAGTCCCCATGTTAGAGAGAGTCCCCATGTTTTTAGAGTCCCCATGTTTTTTTGCAAATTTATAGCAGACATTTAGGCAACCTAGAAAAAAAAGCTTTTTTTCTAGGTTGCGCCTGAGCTAAGTTATGAGCATTTTTCTAGCCCGGGGATTCTAACGTAGGGACTCTAAT
This sequence comes from Rotylenchulus reniformis, assembly GCA_001026735.1. NCBI lineage: Eukaryota > Metazoa > Nematoda > Chromadorea > Rhabditida > Hoplolaimidae > Rotylenchulus > Rotylenchulus reniformis. Next base: position 9,889 of record LDKF01003247.1, on the reverse strand, counting down.
GACCCCCCACCCTGCCGTTTCATTAAAAATGAGCGCTTACGAATATTCACTTCACTGAAAAATGCGAAAATAGTTGCTAAAACCAAAATAATGGTAAAAAACTATTAGGTCGTTGCTAAAGCTTTTTTTTGTTCTTAATCTTTTGTTTTTTTCTCAAAAAATGTAAAAATGTTTTGTGATACCATTTTTTAAAATTCTAGTAATCCCCCGTGGGGATTACAAGAGGGGTGAGGGTTTATTTTTGACCTTTCTCTGAGGGAGGGATTAATAGAGAGGGGGGAAATTTTGGAGACGAGGTGATTACAAGAGCATATATGGTAATATATAAATAAAGAAAATATTTTGCGTTTTTTGAAAATTCTATGAAAAAATGGCTTCCTATTTTTAATAAGATGAAAAATGACCCCTCTGAACTTTATTTACCGGCTGTAACAAACTAGCTTAACAATTCTTTTTTTCATGCGGGTACCTATCCAATATTTTGGATTACCAAGCAAGGTTATAAATCCTTTCTAAAAGAATTTATTAAACTCCTTGAATCTTTTGATCTTTCTCCAAATTTATCCCACGGAGCATGGTTCCATGGGCAAACTTTGACATTTTGTAAATTTGATTGATTTTATTCTTTTATTATTTATGTTTCGTTATTTTCCTGGGGCCTATTTTAGTTGGGACATATCCACGACATGATGACATGACAAGACGTTTTGTCATGTATCACTAAAACCATTTCGGCTTTATCATGCGCACATATATCGTGTATATTCTATAATCTATTTCAGTTCATAATGTCATCATGTCATGATGAACTGAAATAGATTGCGCCCTGCCATGATGACATCATCTGGAGTGCAAGCTATGATGCTTTTATATCATGCGCAATATATGATGTCCTTTTTGACATGACATCATGGTGTCTCTTTCATTTAAAATAATCCCAGGACATACCGTAAAAGGACATGGTATCTGCGACATCATGTGTAAGGTTAAGCTAAAAATTTTCGGATAAAGGTTAAGCAAATATTTTAAAATAAATTTACCCTAATAAAGAAAATCCTTGGCTGTCTCTCTTTATATTTTTTCTATAAAAATTCTTTCAAATTTCTATCCAAAAAGCTAATTTATCTAAATCACCTCAAAAAATCAATTTAAAATAATTTTTTCAAGCGCTTAAAAGGATGAATACTTCCTTATTCATATTGATTTAAAAAAAGATAACATAATTTATTTTTGGGGAAATTTTTTTCTTTTTTGAATATTCCCAGGGAATAATAATATAGGTATTAAAACCAAAAAATCGAGCATAATTTCATAACATATTAACTTTTGAATTAATGGATCGCAAGTCTAAAAAGGGATTTGGTATTATTGTGGCCTATTAGCTCTTTTACTGCTCGGGCACCTACACATGATGTCTTATATGGTACGAATCATATACATGCGCCTATGCAAGACATGATGTATCATGTCATGTAGAAGATATCAAGATGTCATTATGTGAAACTTTATGAAGTGATGTGATCATATCTTGGGTATGATATGTATCATTCGTGCAAAACATCATTCATGTCATTACGTCATGGATATGACTATAATAAGCCCCTGGAATGGCGATCTAATGGCCGTGCTGAGTCATTTCAGCCTAAAGTGCAAAAATGGGCGTTTCGGCCTAAAGTGCAAAAATAACATATCAGTCCCAGAAAACTTTTTTGTTAGACCTGTTAGACCAAATGTATAAAAAGAAAAGTTGTGTAAAATTCCATGCTGATTCTGATGGTAAAATTCGAAATATTTCGGAATTTTTGATAATTTAGACTTTTTTGACTCTTTTTGTCGGAAATTTCGAAAAGATATTTATACCATCAGAATCAGCACGAAATTTAAACAACTTTTCTTTTTATACATTTGGTCTAACAGGTCTAACAAAAAAGTTTTCTGGGACTGATATGTTATTTTTGCACTTTAGGCAGAAACGCCCATTTTTGCACTTTAGGCTGAAATGACATAGCACCTCTAATGGCAGCTAAACGGTGCTATGTCGTTTGGGCGAAAAGGAAAGAATGGACGTTTTGGGCACAAAATGTAAAAATGGATAACCCATATGTATGCATACACCACAAAACGCCTAAAAATCCAATAGAAACCAAAAATATTCCAATATTTCGGATTCGTTCATTAAACTTCCTAAGTTCGTTTAATTTACTAGAAATTTTGGCGGACCCGGTCGGTTTACCGCTCAAAACCGGTCTCAAAATCCGGTTAAAAACCCGGTTGTCCTACCCTAATTTTTAACTTGTGTGGTCAAAATTTTTGTAGAACTTGAATTCTCAATAAAATTTTTCAGTATAATTTTCGAAGGCCTAATTTCTTTACTTCAATCATAACCAGTTTCTTTTTCAGTATTCTAAGATAGGGATTTTATCGGGGCACTTTAACTTAGGAATTTTATGAACGAATCCGAAATGTAGGAGTATTTATGATTTTTATTAGATTTTTAGGCGTTTTGTAGTGTATGCATGCAGGTTATTTGCACTTTTCGCCCAAACGACTCATCACGGTAGTTAAACTTAAACAAGCAAACAAACTGAGAATCTCAAATCTTTAATCGAGGTCTCGATAGATTTAGGAGAAAATGAAAGTTATTGATCTCCAAAACTCAGAAATGTGGTGTGGCATATGCCTATTTTCAATCCGAAAATGTGACAATTTTTGTAGAAATGTATAAATATAGGTTTTACAGAACCTCATTGAGTACTAGGCTAGACATTTTCTTCAATCCTTATCGAGATCTCGATAAAAGATTTGTGATTCATATTGGTTCATCCTGTAAAATATATAATTAGATAAAAAATATTTCTAAAAATTCTGAATATGTGATTTACAATTCCTTATTAAATTTTGATTGGTCTCTCCTTCTGAAAATCAATCCAAAGTATTTTATTTTCAAAAAATAAGTTTTTGATAAATAATGACGATATAATCGTCAAGAAATATTGTGTCGTTCTATTACTTTTTAAATATCTTAAGTCCAACTATCAAATAATTGTATATTCTTAAAAGGAAAATAAATAAATTTTATTTGGTAAAACGATAGTAACTATAAATTATTTAGCTATTGAATTAATTGAGCTGTCCTAAAAAATTTTCACTAAAATATGCAGCCTTATTTTTCAAATTTTCTGCCTCCCACAATTTTCTTCGTTTCAATTATTTTCCGAATTTTCAATTGCTATTTCCAATTATGTTTTTCTTTTCATCTCAGTTCTTAAATAATATTCAAAATAAATTTTTTGCAGATATAAGTAATAATTATATAATAATACAGGTTGTTCTGTTAATGGTGGAGGAAAATTTAGCGTGGCTTTCAAAAACCATTATTAAATAGTTAAAAAATATAAAGTATGTAAAAATCGGCTCAATAGATGATGATTCTTGTTAATAGAAAATTTTGTTAATTTTTGTTCTCTGAAGGCGAGTCAATTAAATAAAAATTTTATAATTTTCCAACACACATTGTTTTTTCATACGTTTTATTTGATTTTAACTTTTTATGCATAATAATTTTGTATTGTCACTTCCTTTAAAAATCTTTCAGAATAATACCTATATTATCAATTATAAAAATTTTGTATAAAATGTTTTTTCAGTAAATTACGGAAAAATTATTTAAGATCTGCAATGAATAGAAAAATATAATTGGAATAGAAATTGAAATTCGAAGAACAATTCAAGTTAAGAAATTTGTGGCGTGCCGAAAATTTTGAAAAATTAGTCAGCATAGGACATAACAAGTAATTAATTCATTAGATAAATATTTTAGTAATTTTTCGTATCATTTTACCCACTAAAAATGCTATATATATTGTTTTTAACAATTTAATAGTGACATATAAAATTTCTTGGCAACTATATCGTAAATTTCAATATAATGAGCTTATACCTCGGATGGCCGACCAGTTTCATCTTTTCTTGAACTAATTCCAACATCTTTGTGTAGCTTTGATTGGTTTCCGGAATGGTCGCCCCTTTCGCAAAGTCTTGCATTACATTTCGAATCAAGAGATTTTCCGTGGAAGGCCAAGTGTTGTTGAGTATTTCGTCGAACCAATGCGAGATAAACTTCTCAACAGGTTGAAGATTCTGGTATACTTCAGCCGTGAAAATGTCGGCACCTTCTGGATCATTCCAAAAAGTTATGTTGGCGCACATCAGTGTCACATATTTCTGAATATATCAATAATAATAGATTCAAATAATTTTATTGGATTACCAAGCTAGTCATGTGCTCCATTAGAAGATCTGCAAAGTGCTGAACAGCTTCGCGCTTGTATCCGTGAGTTGAAAACGCTACTTTCGGAATGCATAAACTAAAATCAAAAATTGAATTAGTTCAAAAAAGAAATTATAGTTTTATTCAGGGTTTCCAAACACCTTTTTAAAATTTGTTCTTTTTTAAAAACCAGGGATATACACGGTTATCCGGCTAGCCGCGGCTTAGCCGGTTAGGCATTGTTGCATCTATATTTTCAAAAATTGGACGGCTATAATAGGTTAAGGGACATTCGCAACAGCCATAAAAATTTCGGGAAAAAATGTAACCATTTTTCCCAAGAAGAAAGCTAAAATCACAAAATTTCTTCGGCGATACCTTCAATATAGTGAATTGATTAGTTGGGCATTGAAAAAAATTAAATCCAGAATTAAATTCTTTAAAAATTTTCACAGAATTTTGCAAATCAATGCCAAATAGATAGGGTGAATATACTTCTTCCATGTTACGTTGTATTTCGGTATTTAAAATATTTTAAAATTTACTTTTGGGGGGTGTGGTCTTCATCTATTCCGAGTTCCTCAATCAATTCGTCCAGAAGGATTATTTTATTTTGAAAAACCACATCTAAAATGTTCATATAATTAATCATTATAAAGAGAGAACATGAACTATATTTCTTATGTATGAGGATCAAAGATATCTGTATTAACATTAAAATTGCGGTAAATAAAAGATATAGAAATAAGTGTACTATCCAGATAAATTCTATGTAAAAACTCAAATAATAATATGTGAGAACTTTGATAGGATATAAATTTTTTAAAAATGTCTTTTTCATCTTTCTATAAACAAAGAATACAGAAAAAGAAAAATCGTTTATTAATTTAAAAAATAGAGCATATAGTGAAGTATTCATAAAAACATCTAATAATATAGAAAAACAAAATCAAATAAATAAATTAAAATATATTTTGATTCTCAATATTTATGGCTAACTGTAAATACTTATTTTCAAATAATATTAGGCAAATAAAATTTTACCTTGTCTTTCTTCTGCAAATTTCTCGAAGAATGAAGCTGTTGCTGGACGAGCAACCAATGAAAAATAAAGGACTAAATATAAAATTATAAGTAACCTACACATATTTTTATTGGTTATAACCACTGAATCTATGATTATTTGATGCAAAAACATGAAACATTAAATAATAATTTATGTGTTTGTATTTTTCTATATTTATTAATTATTTTTCGACAAAAAGAATTCGTGTTTAAAAATCATAAATCAAACATTTATCGAATTCCAACATTAAGTTACATGATGAGTAAATATATGTAGTATTATTCGTACGAGTATGAAGTACAACCCATTTTTTCCTCAAAAACTCTTCAATCCCTAAGAACATACGAAGGAATTCGGAATTTTTTTTTATCAAATTCCTCAGTTAAATGACATCAATTTTCCAATTTTCTCCGGGACCGCTGGCACCACTTTCAAATGAAATTCCTAATATATGTAAATACCTAAAAAGTAACAAATCCCTTAATAAAATTTATAAATTTTTCAAAAAAAAATTCCTGTTGACCTCTAAAGGGATACACTTAAGGGTAAGGTTTTTGAAGTGCAACATTACGATTGCATGAGGACTGGGGACCCATCCAAATTTATAGACACCGGCACTAATCATGGCACTATCATATTTATATATTTTTGCCAAAAGGGCTATGAATTTTTATATTAATTTTCTTCATGATTTTTCAGCTTACTTTAAGCATAGAGAATGGTGTATACCACACTTTTTAAACACACCGAAAAATCATATAGAAAATTAATGTAAAAATTCGTAGCCCTTTTTTTGGCCCAACAAATTNTAAATTTTTTGTGCAAATCATGGATACTTTATGTACTTAATGGATGCATTGTTGATTAGTTTTGGCTAATTAAGATGAAACACAGCGATAGAATAAAATTAAATTTTACCGCTGATGCGGTGAAAAAACTCGTGTTCTTCATCGTTATTCAGAGTGTATCGCATGTATTTGAAGTCATTGAGTAGGTTGAAAATTTGAGTGATTGGCGTCGATTGCAAGGCTGGCTTGTCACATCTCAGAACAAGTTTGAAGAGAAATTAAAAATTTTATATTATATTGAATATACTAAGGTTCTAATTAAATTTCTAAAGTATTTTATAATGTTTAGACCAGCTATTGTAGCCGCATTTTTATTGAATATAATAGTCTATTAGAAAATAGTTTTCAGAGTTTTTTTTATCTTCAAAATGGTGCCAAATGTTAAAAAAATGTCGAAGCAAAAATAGCACGAAAAAATGTTGGTATTGAGGTATCAATATACTACCTATTAATAAAGCATGATATTACATATATTTATATATTTGGCCATTTTCGGAGTTATATATATTTCATGTTTTTCTACATTTTTGCTATATGTTTCCAGAAATCTGTTAAATAATCATCAATTTATTTTAAATAAAAGACTTTAATAATGATGTTGTTCCCCACCAAATTCCTAAAGATTTTCAAAAGAAGTTACTTATTTGGCGAGTGTAAAATCCAGCAAAACCAAAAAAAGTTTGTGAATTTTGATTTTGCCGATTATTGAGCCATGGATAAATAGGTTTAGGCTGATTTTGCACTAACCTATAGCCAAAAAGAAAAAAAGTCAGAGAAAGAAAAATAATATGTCTATACAGGGAAGGCGTGATCAAAATAGGTAAGAATATTATTAAAAAAAAGAAAAAAAAGAATTCACATTTACCTGTGCGATAGTAGCAGGCGAATTTATTGAATTGCAATCGTGTGTGAACACGTCAATTAATGCTTCCGGGACGTTCATTTTTTTGTTTGACATCACACGAATTTGTCGCAAAAAAGAATCGAGCCTTTCTTGCACCTTCTTTAAAAAAAACCAAAATCATTCAAATGGTACTGGAATAATATTCTTTATATTTTGGATCTTTACAAAAAAGTATCAATAGGTGATATCGAAAAATCAAAATATAAATATGGACCCATCCCCAAAAATGCCGTTGGAAAAATTTCATAAAGGTCCTCCTATTTATTCCATCAATTTTCCAAAATTGTCTCCGGCAGTCCTATCATGGCCGCCGGAACACCTTAAAAAAGTAAAATTTATGCAAAAAGCGAAAAAATTATCCCTTTTCTTAAAAAATGGTTAAAAATCCAATAACAAAATGTAATATATATAAAGGCTAAATTAGGTAAACATCATTTTTCTATTTCCAGTTTGAAACTCTCTCACAAAATTAATTATTTATAACTATAACCTCTTCATATTCCAGAATAAGATCACGATACAACGTGGAAGATAGAAGGTACTGCTGTTGTCTAGCAATCTTCGTAACCTTTGCATCGATGCCATTTGTTACTTTCAGCAAATTCTCCAATTGATCTTCCTGAATTTTTTCTAAAATTTAACTTCTACCGTATTCCCTCTAATTTGAATATATCATGAAATTAGAGGTTACCAATTAAATTTTCAACATCCATTAACCATGATTTGAATATA
>LDKF01003245.1:41526-54318 GCA_001026735.1 Rotylenchulus reniformis | reverse complement strand
AATAAAACAGATGATCTGTTAAAAGTGATCGATAGGTCAAAATTGATCTCATCAATCTCATCAAGGTTCAGCCAACTATCTTGGCTGAAGGGAACAGTGCTTTGAATCGGCCCTTCAAAGCTTCCATAGCATCTGGCCCCAACTGGACACATTCGGCCATGTTGGCCATGAACAATTCCCCTTCAAAGTCCGTGGCCTTCAAGTTCTCCAACACATGGGCCTGAACGTGATAAAATTGATCATTTGGCCAGAAATTGGCCCTCGAAAGTGCCAAAATCGAATTTTAATCTTGGGAAAAATTTCAAAATAATATGCACAAAAAAGGAAAGCATGCAGAAATTATGCCCATTTTCTCAAGATTATTCTTACAAAAAGTTTGCACTAAAATTTGACTACTTCAATCGAAATATTTTGAAATAGGATTGAAGGATAAATTACAAAAGATAGATCTTTCCGAAAACGTGAGATTTAACCGTAAAAACTGTGACAATGGCAAATGCATCATTTTCCTTCAAAAATCATGAAATTTTTTAGTTTTTTACACTTGGATATGTACATATTGTTAGGCAATTGTGACATTATCTACATATTTTTTAACATTGAGTCGTCGTTGTTAAACGCCCTCTAACNTGAAAATAAATTAATTAAAAAAAAACAGCTCTCCAATTTTGAATTTTTAAATTTTTAAAAATCATTTTTACAACCAATAATTTAATTCTCCCTCCACGAGTCATGAGCATTATAGTACAATTCTGTATTAATTATGCTTACTCGGAGGAGGGGCCATCCATTTGGCATTTTTCTCTATTATTACCAAATTTAAAATTTAATATTCCTGATTTTTAAAAATCTCCAATTTGAATTTTAGAAATTTAATTTAAAATTATTTTTTAAAAAACATCTACAATTTGAATTTTAATTTTTTGAAATTTATTAAAATTTTAATTTTGAAATTTAAATTTTTTGAAATTTAATTTAAATTTTTTGAAATTTTAAACCGGCTGGTAGGAGGGGGCTTATTGACAGCTGCGACCCCACCCCAGGGTTAACTACTTACCGTATATACTCTTTTAATCCCCCCGCCTCCAATATTCCCCTCTCTCTAATAATCCCCCCTTAAAAATGGGTTGAAAATTATACTCCCCGGGGGATTAAATGAGCATATACGGTATTAATAAGAAATTTACATTTTTGTTGATGGCCAGCCACCATTTCCTCGTTCACCCGGATGGCATCCGTCTTCGGCAACTCCCTGTGAAATTAATGGGAGGATATCCAAAAAAGGAAATTGTCCGTTTTGATATTTATTACGTTAGCTTTCATAATTGGTTTTGCTAGGTAACTTCTTCATTCGAATTGGACTACGTAAAAAGTTATGGCCAAAATACTGTGGATTTGGCCAATTTCAGGAGCATTTTGATTCTCATTTTGCAGCAAATTTTTGCTCTATTTGTGGATATCAGACTCATTTATGCCGTCTGAACAGATTTGTGGCGAATGGCGCCCAAAAACTCACAAGATCCCGGCAGGCGGATCCACCGAAATTTCCGCGATCAGCTCCAGAATATCCTCCTTCTCATCATAAAAACCGTTCTCTGGGTCGACCAATTTCTGTAATTTTAAACTTAAACACAGGAGAGCGAAAAAAGAAGGTTAAAAAGATTTTGGACCAAGATTGGGTGTTTTTTAGCGTTCCAAAAAACGCAATGCGAGCTAAAAAATTAAAACTTTTTTAGGATTGTCCAAAAGTTCCAGCGACAAACTTGTGCGGAATTTTTTGAAATTCGACAAAAAGTTCTCATGAAAAAATCTATTTTATGATATTTCAGAAAAAATTCGAACTTTGTTGCTTGCTTGAATTTTTGGCTAAACAATCCTTTAAGAAATTTTTATTTTGATTATTTCGCATTGGTGGTTTTTGGAGAAACGACATTGCGCCCTTTTTCACGTTCTAGCCACCCATGTTTCGTGGGTGGCTAGATATAGTCAGCCCAATGTTAGTAGATCTTGTCACCTACTCATTTCTGTTCTTCGCATTCAACACTCACATCAAAATCCAACGGTGTATAGCGAGTCCATTCCAAGGATGACTCCTCTTTGCTGGAGAAGAACCGATGCCGGAACTTGTAGATGTCATCCTCCTCCGATTTGAGCAATGACTTGATCCGAATGGTCACAGAAGCCATACAGCTCCAGGACCCATCACCTGTTATGGCAGAGAGGGGGGGGGAGGATAGGGAGTGTCCGCACACTTGGGAGCCAAAGATTGGTGCATTTATTTTTAAATCCAAAAAGCGCAAAATTGATTATCAAAATTCATCTTTTTTGTTGTCCAGCGAAGTCAGCGATTGTTACTACACCAAAAAAGACCAAAATTGTTCGAAACCAAGAACAGTGGAACCAAGATTCTGGTCTTGCTTTTGGGCCCTGTTTTGGACCTTAGTCTTGTTTTTAACGGTGCTGACAATGAGTCGTTAAAAATATCAAGACGCAAAACTAAAAAGATGAATACGCCTTATATGTATTTTATGCTGGACTTTTATCCTTTAGTCAACGTTTCGTATTTATATAATCCCTCTAAAATTTGATTTTTAGTTAGGGTGGCCGATCCAAACTACCAAAATTGGCATTTGCTCATTTCGACCCGAAAAATGTGGCATTTTTGATCAAAAATGTGGCAAAAATGTGACATTTTTAAAATCAGAAAAAAACAAAATAAAATTTATTCAAAAACTTTTATTCCGTATATTTATCACTACTTTTCACTTTGTCCAGCGAATTTTGCAATTTTTTACAAAAAATGGCGTGTAGCAATTACTTTTTTGTAATTTTTTTGTCAAATTTGCAGCAATTTTTGTAAAAATGTGGCATTTAATTTTTCTCACAATTTTCTAAGAAAAATAGCACTTCTAAAAGAACCTTTTTTCTGATTTTAGAATAAATTTTAATTCAAGTATTTGCCGGAGGGACCGTTTGAAGAAATTCTGTCTTTTGCAATGATTTTACAGAGGGAGAGGGTGCAGGCGGTCCCGATAGGGGGCCGCCGGAGTAAATTTTGAGAATTTTCGGCCATTCCCTTGAAAATTGCTCATTTTTTGTTTCTAAGAAGCGGCGACAGAGAGAAATTTTATTTTTTTAAAAGATACTTTTTTGAATTAAATCACGGTATGGGGTGCCGGCTTTCCTGATAGGGGCCGCCGGAGAAAAATTTTGGGATTTGAGGTTCTTTTCTTAAGAAAATTGATCATTTTTCATTAAAATTCCAAATTTTCAAAAATGTGGCAAAATGTGGCAAAAGTTAAAAATATGGAAAAAGCTGGCAAATGCCATATAAATGTGGCTGTTCGGCCACCCCATTTTTTAGTAAATTTCAAAACTCAGAGAAAATTGAAAATAAAAAGGTCGAATGATAGAGCTTGATTTTCTGTGTATAAAATTGCATGTCAAAAAAGGTTTAGCTTTTCAGGATTCGGCCGCATTGGCACATTTATAATGATTAATGCCACATCACCTTCCAACATTAATGGTTAGCAATTTATAAATGTTTTACCCAGAACGAGAAAAAGAATTAAGCAGTTCGAATTCCCTCAAAAATGTTTTAATTTTTTGTAATTCCCACCTTCAACATTGCCCCCACTAGCGTTATCGCACTTCATAATGAGCCCCATTCCTTTGCGGATGTCGCCAAATACGCCAACTCGTGTATGCCGCCAATTCGTGTGGACCCGAACCGGGCAGACGGCCAGTCCAAAGGTCAGGCCACGAACGTCGACTGTGGCATCGCAGTGGCGCTTGCTGGTCTCCACATCGGGAGGACGCTTGCTGAACTCGCGGAAGTTGTCGATGCAGAATACCAAAGAGCCCTTGGATTTGAACGCATCCACTGAATAGGAAAGTGTCGTTACTTATTGGGTATCCGGATCCGGACCAGGAGTGGGCACCTGGGCCGATTTCGCATTTTTCACCCTACCGGAAGCCTTATTGGCTTCGGGTCGGGAAGTGTCGAGAAAGAAGTGGGCCGGGCCGGCCGACCCTGACCATGCCCAGCCCTGGTCAGACAATTGGACTCCAACAAAAAAAATTAAATTTTTTGGTTGCACCCACACATCTGCTCTCGTCTCTCGAAAAAATATTTGGCAAATGATGCTGTAATTTTACTTTTGTTGTGGGCTAAACCACAATCATATTCATATATCCATTTTCTCGCTGCTATTCAATCTCGCTTATCCCACAAAATATCTGAAGAATGGAAAATGAATTTAGTGGATGGAAAATAGTTGTAATTAATTTTGTATTTAGTTGCCTTATTTATTCATTTTTTATTTTAAATATTATTGGGCCGAAATTTTAGTTGGGCCGCAAATGGCCCATAGCCAAAAAATGGACCAAAACCACAAGAGAACTGGTCCTGAGTTTGGCGCCTTGTTTTTGGTCTTCACGGTATTGGCATCGGTCTTGATTTTGTTCCTAACACTCCAATTAATTTCTACTTATTATGTTCAGATTTACCTGTATCCTCCACTTTGCACTTTTTTGGAGGCGGGGGCGAACTGCTGGTCACTTCTGTCATCACGGTTGCAAATTCTTCCAGAGGCAGTTGGACAGGAGAAAGTGAATAATGGAAGTAGTAATACGCAAAAAATGGACAAATTTTTCAAAAAAAATTCTCAAAAATAAAATTTTTCAACGAAGATAAATAACTCTTTTGGCTCAAAAATGTTTAAAAAATGCTAATTACCGTTAAAAGTAATTTTGATGTGTAGAATATGACATCAGAATTGACGTATCATACTAACTAAGGTGGGTTTCACGCGAGGTCAGTCACGTTCATTAAGTTATTTTTGCGAAATGATTTTTCTACGACAACAAATTCATGAGATCTATTTATTCACGCGGCAAATTTTGCCATATTTCATCGTTTTTTTGACAAGAGGGAATTTTTTGTCGTGACTTGATCTCGCGTGAAACTCATGTCAGATGGTATGATATGATGCGTCAATTATGAGGTCAGAATTCAACAAAAATGGAGGAAGAGCAGGCACAAATCTTAAAATTGGGTAATTTTTAGGCCATTGAGAGAAATTTACCTAAAAATCCAAACAATATTCGAGGAACGTGGAATATTTTCGCTATTTTTCGAAGAATTTATATTATGGATTTATTTAATTTCATATTATTAAAATAATAAATTCTAAAAGATAATTCATTTTTTGAATAAAAAATTTGAATTTTCTTCATAATTTGCCACATCTGATTGGTATATTTTGCCTTTTTTGGCAGATTTACTCATAAAAATTGGATAGCCATGGAGCTTTATGTACATGCAAAGAATGATTTTTTGTTTGAAAAATGACCCTTAAATGTACAGATACCAATTGCCTGGGGGGCACCAAGAGATTACCAAGACGAATGTACATGTCTGAGAATTTTTTATTCAGATCGGCGGCGGCGGAGGATGATTGCTGCTATCTGTCTTGTCACCCGTCAATGCTGGTAATGATGAAAATTTCTAATTTAAAATCCAATCCATGGTGGGACCTTCCTTAAGAATCGGCCAAAATTTTTTGTAAAAAAATTTTCTGCATAAAAGTGTGACAAATATCTATTTATTCAATATCGAAGTTTACGGAATTTTTACCTCAAATTTATCTACTTTTTTTTGAATAATTCATTTTTTAGATAAAAATTTTCGATTTTTTCAACATATTTATCTGAAAATTTTTGTTATTTTGATGGTGAGTATTTGTCCATTTTTCGCTACTTTTTAGTCCATATCCATATTATATTTCCATATTCGATAATATTGACTGATTTTTAAGAAACGCCCATTTTGGCCGATTTTTAAGAAATGGCATAGCACACCATCCGATCTCTTGATGGAATTTTTGTTTATTTTAATATTTTATGTAGGGTATAACGCGGGGGCATCCCCTGTCCCCGACTTTTTTGAGCCTCATACCCGTCCCCGACAAAGCCATCCCTGGCATCCCCGATACTCATCCCGCGGGGATTAAGGATGAAAATACACGCCTAAGGATGTAAAATAACATTTTTGTTCGAATATTAGTTCCATTATTTCATTGAGGTGTTGACCTAATGGTTAGCACTCTATTTTTGCGCCCTTTACAAAACGAATGCTGACATGTTTAAGAATGGCCAATTCAGTTTGGAGTTGGTGCACGATTTTTCTTTGCGCCTTTGCGACTAACAATTGATTTTTATTCTATTCAAATTAGGTATATCAATTTTTGTTTTTATAAAATGAATTTTTCAATGATTTGCTAAATATCATTTGAGAAAAAAATTTAGCATTTTTTAAAATAAGCTTAACATATTTATTGTTCAACGACTGATAAAAAAATGGCGGAATTCCGTACCGAGCCGTTTCTACAAAAAGTGCTACAATGGACGAAAGGTTCATAAAATGCGCGCAGAAAAATGTGGAAATTTGACTTTCTTTTTAGGAGTCAGAATGTTTCGAATCGATTACCGTATTTTTCCTAAAATAAGGGGCCCCCTTATTTTTTCAAAGTCCTTTCAGGGTGTCCCTTATTTTAGGGATGCCCCTTATTTTAGAGATGCCCCTTTTTTTCAACGGTTATTTTGGTCTATACCTTCTCATAAATACCACTTCGCTCAATTGTCAATCAATCATTTTTTTCGCAACAACCCAATCATTAATTAAAAACAAATAAAATAAATTTTAAAAAATTTCCGAAATCCCTTTCATTAATTATTTTCAAGCTTCGAGAGCAAATAATTGCTTCAAAAAAGTATTAGCTCAATGAAGTAAACTATATTTTCTGATTAAAAATAAAACTCTCCAAAATTGTCCCATTTTTACTTTTTTAAGGCTTAAAATGGACTTGAAAAAAGTGAATATACCGAATTCACTAAAAATTTATCATCCAGCTTATAAAAAGACACAATTCATTCAATACTTATTAACAATTGTAATCTGCACAAGGAAAAGTGAATGAACATAGAAAATCAGGCAACGATATATTAAAAAAAAACATGCTTTTGGGTCATAAATCGAGAACCTAAATAAAATTTTTTTAATTCATTGGCATTTTGCGCCTTATAAAAAATGCCCCTTATTTTAGGGATGCCCCTTATTTTAGAGATGCCCCTTATTTTTTCAAAGTCCATCAAGGGGGCCCCTTATTTTAGAGATGCCCCTTATTTTAGAGGCCCCTTATTTTAGGAAAAATACGGTATTTGCTGGCGTTTGGCGCCTTCTTTTCTCTTTCCCATCATAACGGGCGTGTCATTCCTTGGCGTGGGCGTGGCCCTCCATCTTATCCAAATTGCTCATTTCTCACAATGTGTAAGGTCGTGCGGGGATTTATCCCAATGCAAACAAAAATCGCTTCAAAAATTATTACTTAAAGGGATTTCCACATTCTTCTGACGCGGATTTTATTTATTAACTAAATTTGTTGCTTGTTTAAGTTAAGCCGATATTTTTTAGAATATGTAAGGATTTTTCCAAATTTGTAAGTATATTTTTGCTTTGTTAATTTAAAGAAAGTCTTGTTTTCTTTATATATTTTTGGCACGGGGGGATATTTTTGAAGCTATTTTATCATTTGTTGGCACTTTTTGGAGAAATGCCCATTTTGACATCGTTTGTAAAAACGGCCTAGCCTGCCTGGCACCCTGATGTTCAACAGATTTATCAACAGCGAAATAAAACAGATGATCTGTTAAAAGTGATCGATAGGTCAAAATTGATCTCATCAATCTCATCAAGGTTCAGCCAACTATCTTGGCTGAAGGGAACAGTGCTTTGAATCGGCCCTTCAAAGCTTCCATAGCATCTGGCCCCAACTGGACACATTCGGCCATGTTGGCCATGAACAATTCCCCTTCAAAGTCCGTGGCCTTCAAGTTCTCCAACACATGGGCCTGAACGTGATAAAATTGATCATTTGGCCAGAAATTGGCCCTCGAAAGTGCCAAAATCGAATTTTAATCTTGGGAAAAATTTCANCTTCAATCGAAATATTTTGAAATAGGATTGAAGGATAAATTACAAAAGATAGATCTTTCCGAAAACGTGAGATTTAACCGTAAAAACTGTGACAATGGCAAATGCATCATTTTCCTTCAAAAATCATGAAATTTTTTAGTTTTTTACACTTGGATATGTACATATTGTTAGGCAATTGTGACATTATCTACATATTTTTTAACATTGAGTCGTCGTTGTTAAACGCCCTCTAACGTCGAGAAAATGCTTCGCCCCTTTTGAAAAGGATTATTTTTCACAGCGAAAACATTTTTGCGCCAATTCCTTTTCTACTGTATTGTTCTTGTTTGTCAGCTCTTTACCCTTTTCGGTTCTTTGCCATTTCCATCCATTGCCTCCGATAAAAATAATAAACTTTCCATTTGCCTTCAGCAAAAATCATCCTAGTTATGTACACAAATACAAAAGAAACTACATTTATCTTATAGTCTTTTTCTGATCATTTTTACATTTGAATGGTACATGTACCAAATCGAATCCTCTAGGAAAATTTGTTACTTTTATACTTTAACATTTAGCAAAAGACAACAAAAACTTGTATACCGTATTTCTTCTAAAATAAGTCCCCCCTTCGAGGGGATTCGAAAAAAATAAGACCCTCTTCTAAAATAAGACCCATTTTTTAAAATAAGAACCTTACCAAAATAAATTTCTTTTTAGAATTTAAAATAAATTTTTAAAATAGTATTCAATTTTTTTATTCCGAATCTATTTATTTTTTAGAAATATATTCCGGCATTTCTTCTATGAATCTACTTATTTTTAAAAAATATTTCCAGTATCGATTTATTTCAAGATCAGGAAAATTGATTTTTGGGGGATCAGCTAACTGGATACCAAATCATCTCGATACCCGATATCGAGATGGTTTTGCCATACCAACCATAGTATACCAGCTCGATACCAATCATTCCACTTCGTTACCACCCAACCATCTCAATACCACCTATGAATACATGGTGATTACGCAAATAGTTGGCTATCCATGATAACCGGTAGGGGTTTGGTACCGCACGTTCAATAGGTGCGGACTTAAGGATTATTATTTTTTTGATGCTGAATCTTAATGTTGGACTCGCCGAAGGACTCGCCGTTTTTTGATCACATTACTTTGCTAATAAAAATTAATAAAAATTATTTTTTATTAATGGTATTGAGATGGTATGGGTGGCATCGAGATTTGTTACCAGCTCGATACGCGGCATCGAGATGGTATGGTATCGAGATGGTAGGCGGTCGGATTTTTGAGTGATGAATCATTGGAATTGTAAAGAAGAATGCGCCTTTGATTTTTTTAAATTTTTGGGTGTTTTTTCACTAAGATACCTATTACACCTCATTGAGAAGGGTTCGAAAAAATAAGACCCTCTTCTAAAATAAGACCCCCCCCTTCGAGGGGATTCGAAAAAAATAAGACCGGGGTCTTATTTTAGAAGAAATACGGTATTTTGAATTTTTGGAAATGGGAAAAATCGAACAATTAAAACTGCACAAACACTTTTTTAATCTACGACCGATTTCAGTAGGAAAATATTTATTTAAGATTCTATTTTGATCCGGATATTATGTATAAAGTTATTTTGTAAATATTATTATTTTTATCCATAGCATTATTCTCAACAGAAATTACGAAATCAGCGGATGAATTCAGTGCCGTCGTCTAGTGCAACAACAATAATGGCCAAAGTGACTTCCAACTCAACCTGTTCGGCTCTGCGAAAAATGGCCCTGGAGGACACAACAGCAGGTGAATTTGAACAATTTGGTGATGTAGTACATACATAAAAAGGGGAGGAGTTCAGCCAAGCCGCGTGCGATGATGGGTGGGGAGGGGGCTGACCCATAAAACTGAAATTCGGGCTGAAATTCTCAAATTTTCTCCGGCGCCTCCTAACCCTGAAAATATTCATAAGAATGTCTTAAAGTAGAAAATACTAGTCATTTTTTATGAAAAGTCAAAATATTAAACCGTCAGCATGTTTTTAAGAAAAATTTGACATCTCGCTGAAAAAACCCCCTCACCTCGCAAACCCCCTCATTTACCCTCATGTCGAAGTAAGAATTTTTGCTTATTTTCAAACTCATTTCTTTAGGTTGCGTTTGGACTAAGCGTCGGGTAACCATCCTTTTAGGTGCCTTCAAATCCGTGGGCTCGCTGACCTTCCGCATCGACAACTTCCGCGAGTTCAGCAACAGTCCGCCCGGGAAGTTGCGCCACTGCGATGCCAAAGTCAGCGCGCGCGGACTCACCTTTGGGCTGGCCGTCTGCCCGGTTCGCCCAAGACTGCTCAAGAGGATGGGCGTCATTGTGAAATGCGAGAACACCCGTGGTTGCGATGTGGAAGGTGGGACTGGTGGAGAATGTCAAATTAAGCTTTTACTATAGAACGAACTCAAAAATTCTCAGTGAATTGCTTAGAAAAAGAGTAAATTAAAATTAAAATGTCTCTCGATAGAAATGGACTTTTCTATGATCTTTTGAAGTGAATTTCTTCTTGCAAAATAGCATAGAAAAAGTGATTAAATAGAGGAAAAAGAAACAAACAAACAATAGTTTAACATGGAATGTTTACGCGTTATAAAATTACATACAAGGACGGAAAAAGAATTTAATTTCTTTAGGTTTTTTGCGCGCTGATTATATCTTATCGAAAAATAGAATTATAATTTGATATTAGTAGTTTTTTAGTCTTACTTCAAAAGAATTTGATAATGGGATTCTCACGCCCATAATGAGAGACGTAGGTGACCCGATTCACCGGGAAAATTTTTTTTGAACTTCTTATAGGTACTTTCCTAAGAAAACTGAAATTTTTTTGCATAATAACAAAGTTAACGGAAAATGGTAAGGAAATTTTTTTTTGCAATTTTGCTAGTATTTCCCCCTTTTCTCTTTCATCCCCTGAAAATGCTTCAATGTTTTGATTTCGGCATGGGTAGAATTTATCACTGTTGGTTACGGACTTCTCATCACAGGTGATGGATCCTGGAGCTGTCTGACCTCTGTGACTTTGCGTATCAAAACATTGCTCAAATCGGGAGCGGGTGAAATTCGCAGCAAATACATGCACAGGTTCTTCTCCAGCAAAGATGAGTCATCTTTGGAATGGGAATGGGAATGCGCCGACAAATATCCGTGGAGCTTCGATGTGAGTAGGGAATACGAAAAAGGCAACAGAATAATTGTCAAGCGCGACCATTTTAATTTTGATAGGATTTGCTCAATCCAAAGAGGGGTCTTTACAACGAGAAGGACGATACGCTGGAGTTGATCGTAGAAATCTCGGCGGATACACCCGCGGGGATCATGTGAGCTTTACTTCGCTAAGAAAGAGGGTGGGTATTAAGGTTTTTAAATGGAAATTGGAAATGCTAAAAAACAGGTTTTCCAAAAAAATAAAGTTCTGAACGGAAAAATATTAAGATATTCCATTCATATAACAGGGATTTGCCGAAAACGGACATCATTCAAGTGAATGAGGAAACTGTGTTCATCAACAAAAATGTAAATTTCGTTGTTTGTCCAAATTGTACGTTTTGAGATGTTCAAATTTGTTAATTTTAGCAATTGGCCATGCACTCCCCCTACTTCCACTCTCTGTTCTACAACGCGCAATTCAGCGAAGGACAAAGTGGCGAGTACACGGTACAGATCGAGGCGCCGGCCACCGTGGAGCACTTTAAACGAATGTTGGACACAATGTGGCCGATGAACATGCCGTTGGGTGGTAGGATTTACATGCTATTTTATGAAGTCGTTCAAAATTCCGCATTCAGACCAAAGCATTGAGGGTGTTCTGCATGTGGCCAATCAGTTCCTGGTCACCGCAGTCGAAGGCAAATGTCTGGACTTTCTGACGCAGAAAAGCAAGAAACCGGCACTGTTCAAGTATCGCATGGCCGACAAGTACGCACAACCTGTTCTTAAGGTAAGAACACTTAATAAACCCATTTCAATCAGATGAATAATTTTATCTTTGTACAGGACCAAGTGTTGGCCGATTTGAAGACCACGGACTTTGACAACAAAATGTTCGGGGCCAACATGGCCGAATATGTCCAGTTGGGGCCCGATGCTGCGAAAACTTTGATGGCCCGTTACAACGAACTTTTCCCTTCAGAAGCTGAGGAAGAAGAATAAAAACAGCGATTTCAAACACTATTTTACTGATCTATCGGTTTTTAACAATTATTGCATTTTTCTGGTTCGCCTATCGATCACTTTGAGCAATTTCGGCTTCCATATTTTTTAATGATTTTTTATTGGCTCGCAAATTTCATCATTTATATACTTATGCATAAATTTATTTTTATACAATTAGAATAAGAAAAGTGAAAGAAATTCGGAGAATGAAAAAAATATATAAAATGATATTTTGGCGAAATTAAATTTTTTTTAATGGTGGAAATTCATGGAAAAATTTTTTTGCAAAGGCTTTTCATTTTTCAAATACCTATCTGTAAATTTTTTTGAAGTTTTCAAACTTTTCCAAAACTATTTGTGTTTTTTCAATTTTTTGCGGAGATTTCAAAATAAAAGGGCTATAAGATAGACCATAAAATTCTGCATATATTTGTCTTTTACAGTAGTTTTGGTTTAGCGAGCCTCAAAAAATGTTTCTGTTGTGGCGGGATTTTGAGCAGCAGGCGGGAAATGGCCCCTACAGGAACCACCGGAGAAATTTTTGAAAATTTAGGCAAGATTAACAGGAGGACCCTTTTGAAATTTTTTTCAACTTGGCGTTTCGGGTGGGGGT
>LDKF01003245.1:21390-31695 GCA_001026735.1 Rotylenchulus reniformis | reverse complement strand
GGGGGGGGGGTGATCAATCGACCAAAATTTTTACGAAGGGCAAGGCGGTCGGATCGAACTTTACGAAGTTAGGGGGGTCAGAGGGGTAAAAATTTATGAAGGGTATAAAAATGTATAAATTTCATTAATGGGCTTGAGAAGTTTGGCAATTTTGCTTAGACGTCATTTCAGTGTTTTGAGGGCTTTTTCCCCTACCCTCACCTCTACGATCAGACCCGACAGGGGCCGCCGGAGAAAATTTTGAATATTTAGACCATTTCTTGAGAAAATTGGCCAATTTTTGGCAATATTTAAAGAAATTCATTGAATTGATGAGGAGCGCCGGCGGCCCGATAGGGGCCGCCGGGATTTTTTTTTTTGAAAATTAATGAATTTTCTTGGGGAATTTGGGTCCTTTTTTGGTAATTATTTTTAGAAATTTGATTGAATTTTATATCAATTTTAGCAATTTTGGAGGGCTTGGCGGTCCCTGTAGGGACCGCCGGAGAAAATTGGAAAATTTGACTTTTCTGTAGAAATTTGATCATTTTCCCCTTTTCCTTTTCTGAAGAAATTTGATCATTTTCCCCTTTTCCTCCTCCTTTCTTTTCCCTACCCTCACCTTTACGATCCCCCTCCTCCGTACGATCGACTCACCCGCTCCCCCCCCCCCCCCCCTAAGAAAGGGGTACCCTTTTCGGGGCCCTTTACGACAGTGGTAAGGGGTCAACCCCCCTATTTTTTCTATGGTTAGACACTCACTTCGAAGCTCCACGGTTCGCTATCAACCCATAGTAAGAAATATTTCTCTTTGCTGGAGAAGAATCTGCGCGTGAACTGGTAGCTCAGATCTGCTCCCGATTTGAGCATTTTCTTGATTCGCAAGGTCACAGTAGCCAGACAGCTCCAGGATCCATCACCTGCTAGTTGTAAGATACAATGCAAAAAATCAATTTACAAAATTGTTATCCCTGTCAGTGACCAAATAACTTTTTAATTTTTCAAAGGTTCAAGAAAAATGCGTCCTTTGAAATTCTAATCCTAATATATATTTTTCAATTTTCGGTCTTACAAACTTTAGCAAAAATCGTTTAATTGGCTATGATATTTTTTGATTTTATGTAAAAATACATCCAGCTCTTAATTAAGATTTCTGACAGTCGAATATTTCCTACCTTTAGCATTGCATCCGCTGGCGTTCTCGCACTTCAAAGTGATCCCTAGGCCATCTTGCGCCGTGTCCTTCACGGGATAGCACCGAATCGACTGAACCGGGTAAACGGCCAGCCCAAAGGTGAGTCCGCGGACGTTGACTTTGGCATCGCAGATGCGCAGCTCCCCAGGACCACTCTTGCTGAACTCGCGGAAGTTGTCGATGCGGAAGCTCAGCGAGCCCTTGGATTTGAACGCAACAGCTGCTAAAGGGAGGACTGGTGCCGAAACAGGCCGATTAAGTGTGGCCGTTTCGGTGTGGAGACTAGAAAATTGCTTATAACTCAGCTTAAACCAGAGCAACGAATTTGGCGTCAAAAGATAGGCCTAAATGTCTGCTATAAAATCCGGATTGGTCAAGTGTAAATAAAAGTTATGGCCATAACCAAACAATTGTGGTTTGGGCCAAAGATGTGGCCATAACTTTTTTTTGGATTGGCCAATCCGGATGGTCTCTTTTACAATTTTATAGCAGACATTTAGACCTATCTTTTGACGCCAAACTCATTCCTATAGGTTGCGTCTAAGCTGAGCTATAAGCAATTTTTTAGTCTCCACACCGAAACGGCCACACTGAAATGTCCCCTACAAGTACTGATTCAAATGGATTTTATTTTTTTCGAAATTTTCAGAAAATACCCTATTTTTCGATATTTTCAAAAAATCGAACTTCTTGTTCGAATCTTGAAAATAAAAATATCAGCAGATTAAGCATACAACACTAAGGGAGGGGCAAAACGTTAGGCCGCCGGTGGGACTCGAACCCACATATCTCCTATCTGGGGAGAGCTTTCAACCATTTAAGCTACAGCAGCACGCTTTGCCCTCCGCTTATGGATGCTTTTCATGGGGTGGGAATCACTCTCGGGAGGCATTTCCTCTTCTCCCTTACACGACTTTGTCGCTGGAAGCTTTGGTCTAACAAGTTTAACAAAAAAGTTTTCGAAGAACATACTGGTTTTTGGCACTTTTTTTAAACGTCCATTATGGCACTTTTATAAATGCTATGTTCTCCTGTTACCAATTAGGTTATCGTACATTGTTGTAAGATTCACCTGTGTCCTGCTCCATTCTGGCCTTTTTTGTCGGAGGCGAACATTGTAGGGTTGATGCTGTTGAGTTGGAGGTGTTCACTTCGGCCATCACAGTTGTACCAAACTGCAAATTTTGTTCGCTGTTTTTTATTAATTTTTCTGTCGATGAGAATAATGCTAACATAAAAATTTAATAAATTTGTATCCAAAATCAAATATATATAAAATACTAATAAATTTCTTCTTGCGGAAATTGGAATACAATTTTGGTTCTCATTGTTCGAACGTTTTCCTATTTCCATAAAAAAAATTTAAAATTAACTAGGTTTTTTTTCTAGAAAATAAAAATTTCCTCTGAGGCAGAGAGTTCATTCAAACATCCGCTCTTCCCGTCACCTTGAATTTTGATTATAAGCCCCTTCGGAAAGCCCAATTTTTTCCGGATTTCGGTTGTTTATGAATGCAAATATATACAGGAGTAGGATTGTAGGACAGTATTTTTTAGAAGTGTCCTGCTGCAGAATATACAAAATTTATCCTGCATTTTTTTGCAGGATCCTGTGCAGGATGCAGAATTTTTAAAAATACGCCAAAAAATTTTTCAAATTTGTTTTCTTCGTAAAAACTTTATGACTTCTCAGGGGTAATTTTCGACACTGAATCCTTTTTTGATGTAATACATCATCTAGCGTCACTTTTTGACACTGACGTCAAATTTTTTTCCGTAAAATCATCTAAAAACGACTTTCCAGATAAACAACTTAAAAGAGACTTTTTTTAATGCGGCATCCCGGTTATGCTATTCACATACCTATGCCAGGGTGGCCAAATTACCATGTATATGTTTAGACGATTCTGCATTTTCAGCAGAATGCGCATTCGGCTAGCCGATTCTGCATCGGTGAAACAAACATTTGCCAAACATGGGGGTTAAATGGTTTGAACCCGAAACCAAATGCCAAAACCATTTGTTTGGGGGGTCTACAACATATTCTAAAAGTTTCAACATTTTTTTTTCATCCGAACATGGTCAAAACATCAAATATATGTTTTTATGGTTTTGCGTTTCAAATCATTTGACCCACATATTTGGCAATGTTCGACTCACCGATGCAGAATCGGCTGAAATGCAGAATCGGCTACAACATATACATGGCAAATGCCATGCTTTTGAAAATTTGCCATGTTTTTTGACTTTGTTGATTTGAGAGAAAAATTTGAAAAAATGACCAAATTTCTTAACAAAATCGTGCCAAAATTCAATTTTTTCTCCCGCCGACACCCCCATATACAGTAAAATGAAATTCATAAAAAATCTTGTCGTAAAAAATGTTCAAATTTCTTAAGGAAAATGACTCAAAATTGCATATATTCTCCCGCGGTTCCGAATTAATTAAAGCAGTAAAATTGTTTCATAAAACGCAAAAAATTGGCCAATTTTCTTATGAAAATGATCCGAAAAACACATATTTTCTCCGATGGCCCCTGTCGGGACCGCCAGCAACCTTCAACTCGGAGAATTTAATTTAAAAAAATAAGCTTAAAGCAAAAAATGACTAAAATTCTTTAAGAAAAAAGACAAAACACAAAATTTTCTCCGGCAGTCCGGGGCCCCCGACATCCCTATTATAGTGGATTTAAAACAAAAAACTGACCAAGTTTCTTAGGAAAAGGCCTAAATTTTTAAATTTTCTCCAGCGGTCCTTATCAGGGCCGCCGGTGCCTTCCGCACAATGATAGATCCTTAAAAATGAATGACAAAAAAGTAAACAAATTTCCTAAAGGAAAAAGCTGAAATTCTCAAAATTTTCTCCGCCGGCCCCTATCGGGGCCGGCGTCACCACCCAAGGAAATGAATTAACTTTAAAAATACAAACAAAAATGATCAATTTTCCTAAGGGGAGAGCCTAAATTTTCTAAAAATTTCTCCGGCGTCCCCTAACGGGGCCGCCGCCGCCCCTTCAGAAATTGTATTCCTTTTTTTTATAATCAGCGTAGAAAATAGTGGTGTTACGAGACCAAATTTTCCCTAGACTCGAGAGTCGAGACCGAGATTTGACCCCGAGACTCGAGACCGAGACTTTAAATTTTTGCCAAAAAATTAAAAAAAAATTTGCCAAAAAATTGAAAAATTTAACGAAAAATTTTGAGGGGTCTGACTGAGGGTAATGACGAGCCCAAAAACTAGTTGGAAGGTCCGGAAGATGAGATGGAAGATTTTTGGGAATTTACGGAGAAGATTTTAAAAATTGGACCTAATTTTTTGCAAAAAAAGAAAAAAGAATATTTTTATTTTTGAAAAATTATATAAACTATGACGAAATTTCACTACATACATAGGCAGTGTCGGCGGCCCTGATAGGGGCATTGATGCTACATATAAAAAGGGATAAAATCTACTAAACGATATCGACGACCTAATTAGGGAATGCCGGAGAAAAATTTCAAATTTTTAGCCTTTTAGAAATTTGAAAAATTTTTATATATTGAGGGGCGGCGGCGGTCCCGTTAGGACCGCCGGAGAAAATTTTGCGATTTTTTAGGTTATTTCCTTAATAAAAATGTTCAAACTTTTTTACAAATTTTCGGAAAAAATGCCAGAATATCCAATGTAAAAAAGTCTCGTTTTCCGAGACTCAAAACCCGAGACTCGAGACCCAAAAAAACCGAGAAAAGTCTCGACTCGAGACCGAGACTCTCGAACAGCACTAGTAGAAAAGCCAAGAATTCCTACTTTATTTTTTTTTCCTAGATTTTATGACGCGAAAGCATGTTCCATTAAATTATATTGGTGTCTGATTTCTTTCTCTATTCATTCTAATTTCTTGTAGCAGTTTATAATAAGGAATTCGCTTCATAAAATCGATGGTTCCAATTTTTATTCTAAAAACGAGCTTTTGGATACTGGAAAAAATGCAGGAAAATATGAACGCGAGTAATTAATGTTATTTTTGAAATTTTCGTTGCTTAAAAAAGTTCCCAAAATGAGGACCTAAATTGACAAGTAACATCCTTTTTGAGTAGTTTTAATTTTTAAACTTGAAAATATCTTTAGTTACATTGATTTACCTAAATAAAAGTACAATGTAGAAAATGATTTTTGTCCTGGAAAATGAGCCCTTATAAGTATTGTGCATTTAATTGCCTGGGGTACCAGAAGAGATTATCAATTATCATGCCCATATGAATTAAGGTAATGATAATTCCCTTTCTTGGACAAAAATTTGAATTTTCTTCATAATTTGCCTAATCTAGCTGGTATATTTTGGCATTTTTTTTGCAGATTTATCCATAATTTTTTGGGGTGTAAAAATTGGATAGCCATGGAGTCTTACATGTAAAGAGTGTTTTTTTCGTTTGAAAATGACCATTAGGTGTAAAGTTACCAATTGCCTGAAGCAGCAGGAGATTACAAGACGAAAGAACATGTATGAGGATTTTTTATTCTGATCGGCGGCGGCGGAGGATGATTGCTGATCTGTCTTGTCATCCGTCAATGCTGATGGTAACGATGAAAATTTCGAATTCCTAATCCAATCTCTTGGTGGAATTTTTTACATTTGGATATTTTGGTTACCCGGCATTTGCGCCCCATTCTTTATAACTCGATTCAAACACAACTTAGAGAAACAAATTTGTTTTAAAAAATAGAGTAATAGCTACAAATTGAGCAGAAGCCCGTTTGAATTGGACCATTAAGAAAAAGTTATGGCCAAGATAGTTGGTTTTGGCCAAGTTCAGCGTAGTTTGGCCATAACTTCATATAATGGTCCTATCCAAATGGACTTCTGCTCATTTTGTAGCTAAGTTTAAGCTCTAATTTTTAACATCAAATTCGTTTCTCTAAAAGTAGTGTATGAACCGAGTTACTACTGGGGTGATTGAACGACCCAATAGTCATTTGAAAAAATTCGAGGTGAAAATTATTGAAACGAAAATTTGATTTCAAAATTACAAAACACCAACAGCGAAACACCGTAAAGTGAGGAATTAGGTCTTTCGTGAGCCCGCTGTTCTATAATAATGCGTCATGGACGCATAATAATCGTTTTCTCTGCACTTTTTTTGCACTATCTTATTAGAACTTTGGATTTTCCCCACTATAGGGTCGATCGGTCACCCCAGTAGTATAAAGGATGAGGCGCAAATGTCGCGACACGGATAAGGATGTAAAATAACATTTTGTTCGAATATTAGTTCCATTATAGGGTTTTTGATCGAATTTGATTTCATTGAGGTTTTGGCCTAATGGTTAGCACTCTATTTTTGCACCCTTTATAAAGCGAGACTGCTGACATGTACAACTAACAATTGATTTTTATTTATCTTTGAAAGTTTTTCCCGATTTCCTATCTATTCAAATTGTATCAATTTTGTTTTTATGAATTGAATTTTTCAATGATTTGCGAAATATCATTAGAAAATGACAATTTATCATTTTTTTAAAAATAAGTTTAACTTATTTATAGTTAAACGACTGAAAAAATGATTGCTGAAGTTCAGTGCCGAGTCATTTCTCCAAAAATGCCAAAATGGATATGAAACGTTCATAACTATTTTTCTATTTAAAATGCTCGTCAGAAAAATGTGAGAGTCTGGCTTTCTTTTTAGGAATCAGAATGTTTCGAAGCGATTGTTTGATGGCGCTTTTTGCCTTCTTTTGTCTTTCCTCGCCTTATTTACTTAATTTCTCGGCCTGGGCGTGGCCCTCCACCTTCTCCAAATAAATATCCCTTAAATCACAAGGTGTGATCGCGCGGGGAATTACCCCAAGGCAAACAAAAATCGCTTCAAAAAATTATAACTTAAAGGGACTTCCACATTTTCTGATGCGCATTTTATGAGCATTAACTTAATTTGTTGCTTGTTTAATTTAAGCCCTATAAAAGGTTTTTTCCAAATTTCGAAAAAATATATTTTTGCTTTGTTATTTAA
Organism: Rotylenchulus reniformis; assembly: GCA_001026735.1. Taxonomy (NCBI): domain Eukaryota; kingdom Metazoa; phylum Nematoda; class Chromadorea; order Rhabditida; family Hoplolaimidae; genus Rotylenchulus; species Rotylenchulus reniformis. Next base: position 24,535 of record LDKF01003245.1, on the reverse strand, counting down.
AAGAATGACTTGCTTTATATATTTTTTGACACTTGGGGGACATTTTTGAAGTTATTTTATCATAGGTTGGCACTTCTTACAAGTTAGAGAAATGCCCAATTTGACACCGTTTTGTAAAAATGGCCTAGTCCTGGCACCCTGTTGTTCAACAGATTTATCATCAACAAATTGAAAACAGACGATCTGTTAACATTGATCGATCGGTCAACAATGATCTGATCAATGGTTCAGCCTACGATCTTGGCTGCTGAAGGGAACAGTACCTTGAAACGGCTCTTCAAAGCTTCCAAAGCATCTGGCCCCAACTGGACACATTCGGCCATGTTGGCCATGAACAATTCCCCTTCAAAGTCCGTGGCCTTCAAGTTCTCCAACACATGGGCCTGAACGTGATAAAATTGATCATTTGGGGCCAGAAATTGCCCTCGAAAGCGCCAAAATCGAACTTTAATCTTGGGGAAATTTCCAAAATAACATGCTAAAAAAAGACGAAAGGATGCAGAAATTATTTCATGGAAATGGCAAAAATTATATATTAGAAAATGAGCATTATTTCTGCATTTTGGCATTTTAATTTACCGTAATTCCTATAAGTTATATTATTTTAACCACCCTCCAGGGCCCCTTATTTTAGAGGGCCTCTTTTTCAATCCGTTCTTGATAATAAAAATAATAAAAAAATTTAAATTGAAACAAAATGGTTCTAATTTAAGCGGATCTTCGCAATCATACAACGTCATTTTTACGCATAAAAGGTGCGAGTATTAAATAAGATAAAAAGGTGATGACTGATAAAACTCATTTGCCTGGAGGCGCCTTATTAGAAGGACGCTTATTGGGAGGCTCCTTATATTAGAGAGGAAATACAGTAGGTTGGTTTAAAAAAAGCTTCCCGGATTCCCGGACTAGTGTTACATGTTGACACATTCGGAAAAGCGTCTATTGGCATTTCGGGGGAATAGACATAAGATTGATAATTCTATTGAAAATAAATAAATTAATTAAATCACCTTCAGAACGGCGAATCCGTACTTGTCGGCCACGCGGTATTTGAACAGCGCCGATTTGGTGCTTTTCCTCCCCAGAAATACGTAACATTTGCCCTTCACAACGGTCACCAGAAACTGATCGGCCAAATGCAGAACACCCTCGATGCATTCATCTCAAATGGAATTTTTGTTGCGATTCCAGCATTTTCAGAAAATTACCCCGGATTTGACTTCTAATCCGGAATAGAAAAGAACTTTACATTTTTTTTAATTTGAAAATCACGCCGACAATTCATTAATGTTTTAAAAATAATTTTTAGATTTTTTAAGGTGCTTTGCGAGCGGTCATTTACTTCAAAAAATTTTAAATTTTCGGTAAAATATTCTCGAGACTTTTGGTGAGAATTTGCTGGCTCTTTAATTTGAAGAAATTTGAAAGCCCTGCATTAAAATTTTTTGACATAAAAATATGGTTTTATTAAAGTTGAGGGGTTCGATCGAGTTTTTAGGGGTCTAATCGACTTTTAGGAGTCCAATCGAAAATTTAAAGGTCCAGACAGAATTTTAGGGCTCCGATCAATCAATTACATTTATGAAAAGTAGGAAAATCTTGGAAAAATCGTTTTTAGGGATCCATTATATCCGATGAATTCAATATCACTAGGAGCTCCTAAACTCATCTAATACATTTAATTAACGGGGAACTTGTTCCGAAAGATTTGTTCCAATAAAGCTTATTAAGAAGATACCATCGGGACCTGTATGTTAAAAGTTCTGTTAACCCTAAAATTAATTTACAAACATTTATATATAAATTTTCAGATTATTGTCAATTAAACGGCCTGAAAATTTCAGCAAATAAATGTTCCATACTTCACATTGGTAACAACAACCCACGTACCAATTATTTCCTCTCTAATACACAAATACAACAAATCGACCCTTCCCAGCCTGTTAGAGACCTAGGGGTCTATTTCACATCAGACTTAAAATATGACGCTCACATCAGACAGATTACGAACAAAGCTTCTAAGGTTTCTTTTACAATTTTTATAATCCCTTAAATCCAAAGACCCTAAATTCCTAATTAATATGTTTAATACCTACGCTAGACCAATTTTAGAATTCGCATCCCCAGTCTGGAATCCCTATACAAAATCTAACATAATCATTCTTGAAAGAGTTCAAAAACGCTTCCTTCGTTCTATCTACTTACGTACACAAAAACACAATAACACTCTACCCAATTACGAAGAATTACTTACTCGTTTCCAAATTAACAGTTTAGAAGTTCGTAGGCTCAAAATAGATTTAAAACTTTTCCACAATATAATTTGGGGACATGTTAATTTACTACATAACAATGCCTTCAGTATCAGACATTCTAGAACTAGAGGTGACCAATACAAATTTTTTACTCCTCATTGCTCGAGTATGGTTCGATACCATTCATATTTTATTAGAACTACGAGGCTTTATGCAAAATTGCCAATCGAAATACGTAAAAATAACTCATCTATGTTTGCCAAACTTCTTGACAAATTCGATCTCGCACAAATCGATCATAATTTGCCTTCACTTTGACGCATTTTCATGTATTATTCGGATTTTTATGTTCTTAAGTTCATTTTTATACTTTGCTGTTGACCTTGCGCCTAAGAGCGTACAATAAATAATAATAATAATATCGCAGCGATTTTCAAATCAATATCGCAAAAATCGGGGATGGGGAGGAAAAAGAGGGGAAAAAGAGAGGAAAGGGGGAAAAAGAGAGGGAAAACAGAGGAAAAAAAGGGAAAAATTTAAAAAAAAATTATTTATCTTTTTTTTTGCGATATCGCATTTTAAAAATCCAAAATTTTCTATTCAATTTTTTGCGATATCGCAGTTTTAGAAAAAATTTTCTAAGAAAATAAGTATTTTTTCTAAATTTTTTGCTATCGCAGAAAATTTTTTTACAATTTTTTTGCGATATCGCATTATAAATCAAAAATTTTCAAAAAAAAATTTGCTAAAATTTAGAAAAAAAAAATTGGTGGTCCGGCGGGACCGCCGGACCACCATTTTCTCAAAAACTGTTTTTCACAGTCAAATCTATCTAAAATTAGACAATTTTGCACTAAAAAATGTCTAAATATTAAAAATTGGAAAAAAAT
>LDKF01003244.1:0-18864 GCA_001026735.1 Rotylenchulus reniformis | reverse complement strand
GGGGGGGGGGGGGAGTTTAGGCATCTCTGGCCTCAATTTAAAAATTTTTACCTTTCAAGCTTTTCAAATCCTGATTTTCCCGCCCATTCACACAGGGCCATTTTTCGCTCAACAGTCAATGCATGCCGTGTCCTGCGGGGACTTTCGCTCCTGCACCGGGCTCCGCAGCATGCACTCCATGTCCCCAGGGCATGCACACAGCCGGGGAGGGCGCGGTGGCGCAGTGGCAGTGCATGAGTGGGCTTTTCGAATTTTTGACAAGCTTCTTCGGTTTTTCTAAATTCCTTTGACCTCTCTGGGAATTAAGCGAAATTTTTTGGACCTTGAATAAATGTTGGAAATTTTTTTTGGAATCCGGGAATTTCGAGAACTTAGGCGAACATAAAAAAAAGTAAGATGCCAAAATTGAACTCCTTAACAATTAGAACCCTGAAATATTTTGAGAACACAGGAAGACACTAGTCAAAGTAATGAAAAATTGGAGTTTTATCGGTAATTTTGCAACTTTTTCGCAGAAATTTTTTAAGCTCTTGAAGGCGGATAGACTCAATATTTTTCGAATTTCATAACCCTTTAGAATCTGACTCTTTTAGACTTTTGCTCTGCCGGCACCTTTTCCGAGACTGGCTTGGCACCATGCCGAACTTGTCCCAAAGGTGGCTAAATTTTCAGAAAATTAAATTTTTAAAAATTTTCCAGGCACCCGTTCCTCGCAGGGCCAACGTAGTTGTTTGGGCCAAACATTGGCCAAAAGGGCCATCCCGGAGGGTCAAGATGTGCCGAAATGTGCAGATGGCACCACCAATGGATGCCCTAACGGGGCCTGCAAGGGGTAGGCCTAATATTTTCCGAAAATCTCAGAAAATTTTACCCAATTTTTCAGGAATATTTGCGAATGTAACCCTGGATTTGCCAAGTCACCCAATGGCCAATGTGTCCCCTCCAAAAGTGCCAATCCCTGTGAGGATTCAAATTTGGTGGCCAAATTATGCCAAAATCGGGCAATCGGATGCCGAATTGGCCCAAACGGCGGAGGGATCCAATGCATTTGTGGCCAAGGCAAGTGAAATCGAAAATTTTTAAAAAAAATCCAAAAATCTCCGGATTCCAATTTAATCATCAAGTGTTTTTGGTTGCATAATTTACAACTTTTCCTCCTATTTAGGTTAAGAAACATGAATATTTCAAAAAAAAAGGAACATTAAACTATATTAGCACCGAGTTAGAACAATTTTAAGGCTTTGGCCAAAGTAAAAATTGCCCACAGAAATTGGCCCAAAATTGCCTAAAATGGGACTAAAAGTTCGTAAAATTCATGTGCCATTTTTATCAAATTTCAAAAACTGAATTTTCCCGCGTGAAGATTGGTCCGGCGAATTTTGTCACCATCCGAGGAATAGCTGTTTTCTGGCCCAACATGGATGTCTGAACGGAGGCCAATGCGCTTGGGAGGCAAAGGGGTGAGTTCGGAGAAATTTTTAAAATTGTGAAAAATTGCAAAATCCGGAAATCCGAATTTTTTCGAGGCCTCGAACCCTTATTTTTAGCCCTTCCTCATTGTTGCCCCGTTGCGTTTGTCCCATCGGATTCGACGGGGTCCGTTGCGAATTGGCCCAAAACGCGCAACTTTTGGCCAAATGTCAAAGGGAACGCAAATGTGGGCCAAATGGACAATGCAAAATGGGAGAGGGCGAGAGAGTGTACTGCGAGTGTGAGAAAGGTAAGAGGCAGAGAAGCAGACAAAGACGAGAATTTTTTGAATTTTTAGACCATTTTGGCGAATTTTGCGAGGCCAAACTGAGTCCGTGCCGTGAATTGGTGCCAACCCTGTCAAAATGCCAAAATGGCGCAATTTGTGAGGTGGACATCACTGGAAGGGGGTTGGTGATTTTCAGGGGGGGGGGGTTAAAACACGGGGTTAACCGAAAATTTTTAATCCGAGGTCGTATTTGGTCCCTAAAAATCAGAGTAATTCTTTAGGAGTCTTCGGGTTTTTTGCCGGGCCCGGATCAATCATGTAGACCTTGGAAAGGGATCACTAAAATTGAAATTTTTAAGAAAATCAGCTTCAATCCTGGAATTTTCATTTTTTTTTATTTTTTCCATCAATTTCCCGCTTTAATTTTTCAAGTGTCTGTCGTTGTCCCTTCGGCTGGACCGGTGACCGATGTGATCAGCTTGCTTCAAACTCAGTTTTTGATACGAATTCGGACAAAAATGAAGTGATAAATACCCCATGAAAACCAGGGTCAACCCCCCAAAAATTCTTATTTTTTGAGGTTGAAAATTCTGACCCCTGCAAGGATGACCATGGCATTTGCGGGCACGGCACTTGCCATGCCATTGGTGGCAGCGATTTTCGCTGTGAATGCCATCAAGGATGGAGAGGTGAGGATTTTTGTGAAAAATACAGGGTTAAAATTTTTTTAAAACCTTTTAATTTTCCATTTTTGCTGAGGATGGATGTGGATATTAAAACAGAAAAATTTCCAAAAATAATTTGAAAATTCACGAAAAATCAAGATTTTTGCAAAAAATCCCGTTGAAAGCCTACCTTGCTCAGGAAATTTTTTAGACCTTGGAAATTAATGGAAACAATCACAATTTTGGGCTTAGTCTCTTTATATTTTATGGGTTTTCTTAGCAAAAATCGGGAAAATTTCCCAAAATTACCCGATTTTCAGGCTCCCAATGCATGGAACTTGCGGATTTGTGCCAAAATTCGAAATGCCAAAACGGGGGCTCCTGTGTGCCTCTGGCCGGCCCTCCCCCTTCCTGGACCTGTGTTTGTCCAAATGGAAAAATAGTGACAAAAAATTTGAAAATTTTGCAGGTCTAACCCCCTAGTTATTCAGGGTTCCCGATGCGAAAATTCCGTAAATTTGTGCAATTTGGACGGAATTTGCCCCAATGAAGACGAACGATGCGAATCTGAGGAGGCCAAGAACGGCACGGAAATGGGCTATCGATGCAAAAGTGCCGAGGGGAAAAGTTTGGAAATTTTTCAGGATTTTTAGAGGATTTTCCGGATTTTCAGAGGCCTCTCCCTGCGAGCCTAATCCTTGTCAAAATAGCGGCAAATGTTCCCCGGACATTTTGGCATCCAATGGGTTCACTTGCGATTGTGCCGAAGGCTTTCGCGCAGAAGGAAATTGCACTGAAAAAATTGTGAAAAATTAGGCATAAGAAATTTCGAAAATTTCACAGATTTTCAGAACCCCTGTGAGGCACCGAATTATTGCAACGGTGGAAAATGTGAATTGATGCCCAACAGTAGGAATCTGAATCTCCCGAGGTGTCTGTGCCCTCCGGATCTGATGGGAATCCGCTGTGAAACACGTAAAAAAATTTCGGAAAAACTAGGCCCCTAAACCTCCACATTTTCCAAAATTTTTAACCCTCCGAAGCCTTCATATTTCGCAAAAAATTACAAAAAAGACATGGATTATAAATGATTTTCAATTTAATTTTAATTAAAATTTACCCCTCCTTACTTTGAACTTTTGGACAAATTTTTCCCAATTTTTCCCCAAATTTTCCAGGCAAGCCTGCCCTGTTCGACCTTTCATTTTCTCCAAATTCAAATGCCTCATTTTGGCGCCAAAAAATTCGTTCGCCCCAATTTCCATGCGCCTCCATCGGTGCCCCTCAATCCTTTTCGCTGTGCCTATGGGTGCGATTGGACCAATTTGGCAAGGATCAAAAGGAAGAGGTCGGAAAAATTTGGGGAAAATTTTAGCCAAAAAATTTTTATTTACTGAGAAAAACTAACCCTCTCGGCTTTGAAAAATTGCAATTTTTAGGAATTTTTCAAACCAAACGGAATTTTTGCCAATTTTTCATACAAAATCCAAATTAAATTGACAAGTTTTTCGGCCCTGTTTAGATAGAAAACCCAAAAAAAATCGCAAAAAATTTTTTTTACAAAATTTTTGAATCGATTAGAGTTTTTGGAAAATCGTCACAAGAAAATAGCAAAACTTCAACATTTTAGTTGGATTCCGCACCCTTTGTTATGGTCAATGAGCTCGATGATGGACGGTGAGAAATTCGAATTTTTTTTTGATTTTTTTGAAAATTTTCACAGGCCTCCCTTGATCCAACTTGACCAGTTTGGGTTCAAAATTGGTGGCCCTGGCTCAAAATTACGGTTCAACGCGGACGGGTACCCACTGAAGGGCCTGATTTGGCATCACGTATGATTAAAAAAATTTGAATTATCCATGATTTTCACTGGGTCCAGCAGTTTGGATGTCCCAAGAACGAAAATTCAAGAAAAAAAATCCGAGTCCAACCCCCTCTCTCAAAAAATTATTACGATATTGATACCGAAATAAAACTGACAATTAAAAAATGAAATCGAAATAATACCGAGTTTAGGGGAACCCAGGAGGGTTCCCTTTTTCTAGAAAAAAATGGTAAAAATATTTTTTAATATTTTTATTTTGGATTATTCATGTTTTTCCTCCCTCTTTTAGATTTGTCTAACCTTCGATTCCAGCGTTTTTCGAATTTTTCTGAACGGCGAAATGGTTGCCCAGTCCGATCAGCGAAAACCCTCCAAATTTTCGCGGAATTTTTGCGAAATTTTGCTCGGCGATTCGCCAATATTTGCGGGCCAACTCAGCCAAGTGGAGGTAAGTCCTTGGAAATTCTCGAATTTTTCCAAAATTTTTGAATCCTACCGTATACCCCTGACAAATTTCTCGAATTTTTAGCTTTTTTCGATGGCCCTAACTGCGGGCCAAGTTCGCCAGATGGCTTGGCACTGCCAGGAATGGGCACATCGCCAAGAAAAAGTGGGAAAATTATTTTTGAAAATTTCATTCAGGAAAAATTTAGAATTTTCTGCTTGTTCAATGGCCCCATTTCACAACAATGGACGGTAAAAATTTAGAAATGAATATGATGGGTGAAATTTTTAAAAAATCCAAAATTATAATTTTTTCCGCAGTTTTCAACCCGGAACAATCGATGCTGATTCCGGGCATTTGCTATGAGGCGGACTGTCAACCCGGCATGGAGGCCCATTGTGGGAGGGCAAAAAATTGTAAAAAATATATTTCTCAAGAGCCACAAAAATTTTAAAATTCGGCTGAAAACTTAAGAAGGCTTAGGTTTGAAACCAATTTTTCGAAGTTTTCTTTTTTGTTTTTTTTCGAAGTAAGCCGGATTTTGTGGATTTTTTTAATTCTACGAAAAAAAATTGACCGAACTCGAGCAAAAATTGAATAAATTTGAGATTTTCGCCGAGATTTTGTAGGCCTTATAACCTTAGAATTTTCGAAAAATTTTAAATTGGAAATTTCAGCCAAGACAGCCCCCGTCTCGGTTGGATGTCCGGCCTCTCAATACATTACCGTGCCCGATCCGCACCAACGGCTGATCCACGTCAATTGGGAGGGTAAAATTAAAATTTTTTTTAATAAATAATAAAAAAATATTTTTTTAACAAAATTTTTGCCGTTTTTGGGGTATATTTCCCTCCCTCCTCATCACCATTTTTTTCTCCAAAAATTTTCCCTTTTTATTTATGCTTTTCCTAAGCTTCCTTTTCGCAATATTCTTAATAAAATTTCCAAAATTTTCTCAATTTTTCAGAGTTTTCCCTCCATGTCCCCTGGTTTTCCGCGAATTTTCTACGATTTTCCTCTAAATTTTCCCTCCAGGCTCCCTGGACCAAATGTTTCGCCCTGCGGGTCCGGCGCCCATTGTTCGGTTTGAGGCCAATTTTCGGCCTGGCCAACCCTTTGGGTGGGGCCAATTCCATGTCGTTTATGTGGCCGAGGATGCGCTGGGAAATTGGGCGACTTGCGAGGTAAAAAAATTTTTCCCCATTATTTTTTTCCGAAAATCAGCCCTCTCAACCATTTCTGAGCATTAACTCCTCCTAATCACCAATCATGTTTTAGCCGTTTTTCTTTTCCAAGGGATTTTATTCTTTTCTTTTTTCCCCGAATTTTTCTCCATCAACCTAAGGTTTTCCAGGTTTTTCAAAACTATTAATTTACATTTTATTATTTTTTTATAGAAAAAACCTTTCTCTTGTTTCCCCTTTTTTTAACTTTCCGGATTTATCGTTTTCCAGTTTTTTGCATTTTCCGGATTTTCTTTCGGCATTTTTTGCCTGGTATTTAGCACTGAAATCTTTCTTATTAATTTCAGGATTTTTTTTTTTTGAAAAAACCAATCCCCTTCCCTTCCCTGGATAGTTCGACATCGTGGTCGCCCCAACCAAATGCGAGGATCCCTTCGTGCCCGGCTCCTTCAACAACCTCACTGTCAACCAACTCAGCGGGGACGACGCCAAACAGGCGGAGAAAAGCGTAAAAAATTCGCAAAATTTTTGGGATTTTTTTTTGAAATTTCTTTAGGTCGATTTGGAGTGCGTGAGTACCCAGCTGGTCAGCAATGTGGTCGCAAAACCGCCCTTCTACACCTGCGACAGATTGGTGGGGAATTTTGACCGAATTTTCATTTTTAAATTTTTCAAAAAATGGCTAAATGTTCTAAGCATTTTTTCAGAAACTTTCAAAAAAAAAGCTCACAAGTCAATGGTGTCCCAATTTGAATAATTAAATTTTTCAAAAAAAAATTGCGGGAATTGGATACAAATTCTTTCAAAAAATTCGAGAAATTATTTTTCTCCTTTTTAAGGGGTTCGTTTTCAGCAAATTTTTTTTTATTTTTAACAATTTTCCAGTTTCAATTTGCCTATGTTTCGCAATGTACTTGAACCTGACCATTTTCCATAAATTTTTATTTTTAGGGCCAATGGAACCGTTGGGCCAGCTTCGGCCGACCCTTCCCCCTGCCCTCGTGTACGCCCACCGAAAATGCCATGCAACAGGTCATTTTTCGGGAAAACCATTTGAAAAACCAACCTATCGTGGTTTTTTTTGAAATCCAGCCCTTTATTTTCAGGTGGTGGGCGACGTGCACTTTGAGGGTGAATGCCGGGACGCTCACCAGTATGCAAATTCGGTGGTTGGTTTTTTCTGCACATAAAAGTAAACTTTTTAATAAAAATTGTAATTTCTTAAAAATTCCCGTAGATTTTTTGGGAATTTCCTATCTTCCTTCCACCATCCCCTTGTTCAACTTCAAAATTCCCGGGGTTTTCACAATTTTCTCTGAATTTCCCATGAATATTCCCTTTTCCAAAATTATTTATTTTTTACCGGATTTAGCAGGAAAAATTGTCGAAATATATTTAAGTTTTTTTTAAAGTTTAGTACGATTTTTCGAACCATTTTCCCTCATTTCCGATCCGATTTTTGTTGTTTTAATTGGCCAAAAATGACTAATAAGAAAATTGCAGAAATTTCCTAGGGGTTGATTTCCGCCGGAATTTCCCATAGATTTTGGCTGTGTCCAATGCCAGTGCCAACTTCGGCGGATTCTGCGCCAGTGCCAACTGCGATGGACAGTTGATGGTCAATTCGGAGTGCCATGAGGACGACGGAGAAGAGGAGGAGGGCGAGGGGGCCTCGGAGGAGGAGGAGGAAATTTCGCGGAAAATTCGCCGAAAAAAGCGCCAAAAATCGGACGGCGAAAAAAGGACGCTCAGAGTGATGTTCGACCTGAGTGTAAAGTGAGCGAAAATTTTTGAGAGAGTGGGGGATTGAAAAATGGGAAAAATTTAATAAGAAATTAAAAACCGACCAAAATCACCATCATCTTTACAAGATTTCGCCTAAAATTTTTATATGCCTTGGGTGACAGACCAAATTTTTCAAAAAATCTCATGGACATCCTCGAATTTTCTACAATTTCAGTAGGGGGCTTTTGTGAAAATTTCCATATGTCTCTGGTTTTACAAAAAAAAATAATAATAAGCCTCATCAGTTTTGAAAAAAACACAAATATCGAATCTTCTTTTAAAATATTAGTCGAAGAGTGGTTTTTTGGCCGTTTAGACGAATCGTAGTTAAAAGAGAGCCAGCGTTCTTCCATCCTTCTCCATCCAAAGTGGATGATGTTCATTTTCGTTTCGAACTCGGTGTACTGTAATTGCGCGCAAATTCAAACATCCATATGAACGCCCTTCTCTCTCTGATTCTCTAAAAAACTTTTTTTTTTCCTAAATACTTAAAAAGAAAAAACGGTACATTTAAGACTGAAAATTTAGGGAAAATTTATTTTCTCTTTTTTAATTAAAATTTTAATGGTTTAAGCAATACAAAACGCGCTGTAGCCCCAGTGATCAGGGACACAATGGTAAGGAATTTTCCAAAAAAAAAAATCTGAAAATCTGAAGGAAATTTTCAAAAAAAACCCATATCTATGGGAATTTTGGACATCATCTTCATGAGAATTTAAAAAGCAGCCAATAAATTAAAATTAAAACCATTCATAGAGGTTCTTTCTTACAAATAAAGATCTATGGAAAACCTTTAGGTTTTTTGAAAATCAACCTCCTTAAGGAGGCCCAGTTCGGGTCCAACTTTGTTGGGGAGTCAACCCGTCTGCAATGCTCCAACTCCTACCCCCAATTGCACATCAACGGAGACGCAAAGTTGGCCAGCGGCACATCAGGGGCCGGAAGTGCCAGTGTGGCCATGGTGAAACATTTTGGGATTTTTTTTGAAAATCAGGGGGTTAGGGTACCTTATGAAAGGGTGTGAAAAATGCAACTTCGCAAAAAAAATATTGAAAAAATTAATTTAAATACTTGGCAGATCGGCTTACTTATTAGCGAGAAAAAAACTGACCATAGTATAAAACTTTGCGTTTTCTTTTTGAAAACTAGAAGAATGTGATGATAAAAATTTTTTTAATCATACGTGCATAAAGAAACTTAAAGAATTTTATAACCCAAAAATTAAAATCCTTAAGACATAATTTTTAGGTCTTGTAAAGGTTGGTTTTTGATAAAATTGTTGGAAAAACAGGAACCAGTTGGAAGAAAAAATTCGCGGAAATATTCTTTAAAAAATTCCCCAAAATTCTATTTTTTCAATTTTCAGGCCTCGGAGCCACCGCTGGTCCAATGCGCCACTTGTGCACCGGGCGAAACCTGGCAACAAAATGGACGGAAAGTTGCCACCACAACCAAGGCATAAAAAATCAAAAATTTTTGAATTTTCCGAAAATTTTCATAGGTCGAATCGGTGCTGAACTCGGACGCATCGGGGAGTTGTGTGAAGGTGGGTAACTCACAAAATGGACCAACCAAATTTCACAAAGATGGAATACTTGCTTATACAAAATTGGAATACAAAATTAGATCTTAAAAAATAGATTATCCATGACATCCTTGACCATTATCTTTCAAATTTCTTTGAACATTGGTCCCAAATGTCGGCCGGGTTCTGCAGAAAGATCATCCGCATGATTCTGCAAAATGGCACGAAGAAAGTGCCATCCCATTTGAAAGGCGTCAAAACTCTGCCCTTCAAGCCACTCGGATTTATTCATCTTTGTGCCAAACTTTACGCTAAATAAAATAATTTAAAGACAAAAATTAAATTTGATTACTAACGGAAAATTATTTCTTTTAGCAGCAGTATGAAGTAAAAACTCGAAATGAAACGCCTCCAAATGTGTTAATCGTGTCTAAATGGGCTTAAAAATTTAACGAACTTTAGAAAATATTTACCACTAATGGAATCATTTTTCCGCCTGGCTCTAATACAGGCTTTCTATTGGGATCAACCTTCATCTTGCGACCCTTCATGTGTTGTCCACGCATGTTTTTAATCCAGGCGGATTTCCCAAAATAGATCGGTTTATTTGCAATGGGACTTGTTATCACATAAACGCTTGAAAAGCGCTGAATTTGTTTATTATAATGTGGAGATGATAAGAAAAGTTGGCGCAAAAATTTTGTTGGAATTGTTCTAGTATTTGGGAAGTTAGGAAGCATAACCGTTCTGCAAACATGTAAACCATCTAATGCTTTGTAATCGGTTACGTGAACTTGTCTTTTCCAAATTATTGCCTAAAATATAAAAACAACTTAAGAATCTTATGAGTTTATTTCTAACACTGTGTCTCCCTTCTTCTGCTTCAGGAGCATCCAAAATAAAAAAAGCTTGCAGTTCATTTTTTTAAAAACATGAATGATAATGATTTGACGTGTCACACCCCAGGCAAGTGTAATAAGCCGTCCTTGCTCCTTTCAGGCTTTTGTAGCTAAGATAATAACTGTGTATGCCGTCAATAGTCCTAATCGTTATTTGCCCGTATTGACCATGCTTAGACTTAGATACTTTTGAAATTCCATTTTCACAATTAGGATTATTAGTATCTGAATAGGGATTTATAGAGGATTGGAATTGTAAAAAAAGAGAATACAGCTTCCGGTGGATCCTGTGTATATCCAACTGATATTATGTTTCTCATGTGCTTTTTGCACTCTTGCAATCCTGGCGCATTCCTCCATTTAAACCAATCCGCTCCTTCAGATTAGATTTTTAAACCATTCATCATCTCCTTTCTACCCACCTCCCCAATCCACTCGTTACTTTATGAAAATTACCTCCTCCATCTGGTATGACATTCTCCTCCTCCTCCTCCATCAATTCCATCCATTCCTCAGGGACGGCAGCTTAAATTTGAAAATCTACGTTACCCTTAATTTTATCCGTGAATACAATTGTCATTTTATTCTATAATTATAATACCCGCCCCCGCTTCACTCGCCCTTTTCCTTTTCTTCGGTTAACCCTCTATTTCTCAGTATCTTTTTAATTCCCCTTTTCGCCGCAGACGGTCGTACAGTCGTATCGATTGTTTGGCCATTCGGCCACCACAAAAACTGAACCCTTTTGTTCACACTAAAATTTAAACACCAATTTCTTCTCCTTCCTTTCTCCATTCACTTTCTTTTTTCAGTTCATTTGCATAATTCTCCACCCCGGTCATCCTTCCAAAAAATATATGTCCTATGCCCATAATATACACATTAAATCACTTTCTCCTCCACCAATTTGGCCATTATTCATTCTCCTTTCTCCCGCCCTCCCCTCCATCCTTTCGATCCATTCGTATTCCATTCCCCCCTCCATTCATCATCGATTTTTATCTGGGCCAAATTGGCCCCTTCCATTCCACCACTTACCTCCTCCTCCTCCCTCTGTTCTCTCTTCCTCCTCCCTTTCATTTTGCCAAGCACTGCTCGATGAACACGGAGCATCCTGCGCCTGTGTTTGGTCCTGGTTATCATAATCAATAATTCCTCTTTCGTCAACTTCAAAAAATTATAAAAATATTTCTTTAAAAATTAGAAAATTTTCTTACTTAGCGCTTCATTTTCCCAAATTTCTGCATATTGTAACATGTTGTCATCTTCCATTAGTCTCTCTTTATTTAATGAAATTAGGCCCAAAAATTTTGGTACTCACCCTAATGCTTACCTTCTGCGCTTGCAGCATTTTGGTTGGAAGAGCTAGGGGCCATTGCCGGCCAGACACCGTCATGATCGTGGTGGGTACGATGATTAGGAACTGAGGATAAAACTGATGAAATTTGGCATTTGCCATTTTTACCCTTCCACACTTCCTTCCGTCACCCATTAGTTTCCCCTCCCCCATTGTTCATTTCTTTCATTCANAGGCCGTAGTAAAAGAAACTGGGGGAAATCTCCCGATTTTTCCACCGGTGGGATTTACCACCGATTTCGAGGGGAAAATCCGTAGTAAAAGAAAACCACCGGAATCAGGAGAACTCCCACCGATTTCGGTGGTATCTCCCCCCGTTTTCTTGGTGAAGTGGATGTGCCATTTAATTCGGGTTGAAAACATAAGAAGGTTCGAGTCCCGAGCGATGAAAATGTAAGGAAATGAAAGGAACTGTTATAAATAGCAAAATAAATATCGAAAAATAATTTTAAAAATTAAAAAAAATAATAAATATATTGTTCATCAAATATTAAAAGCAATAAAAAATCCGCCATTCTTACTGATGATTTTATGGAATCTTTCTTGTAGTCAACAAGTTCTTCGCAAAAGCAAGCTCTGGGAAGAAGATTGTTTTTCATCTCTGACCGATTGGGCCATTTAGGACAAAGGTTATCGATCTTACTGACAGCGCAGATGTTATGAAATGTTCCTCCAGCTCTCCGATTATTTCATTTGTTGTTTTGCTGCCTATGTCCTCCAATCTCCCTTCCCACCATCCCTTCCATAAATTCATAAATAAATTCTTATAAAGTTCTATTTAGTCGATTAAAATTGAAATGGCATTATTTAATAAAGCAATGGCAGTTGAACTCGCTCAACTTGTTGAAGAGCACCAGGCCGAATTGTATCCCGCCAAAGGGACATCCCAAGCAAGGACTGTGGCCCAGAGAGCCTGGCAGAACATAACCGATCAAATGAATTCTCGATTTCCGGGCCGTGTGATTCTATCGGTTGAGCAGGTCAAGACCAAGGTCAAGGACATGAAGCGACAAACTACCAAGGAGCTTGCCGAGGAAAAAAAGTGAAAATTCCTGCTGCCCCCTATAGACCAAAAAACATTTCGACTTCTTAGACACTTCCGAGGAACCGGTGGCGGTTCTCCGTATCGTGATGACCCTGATCCGGCCAGCAAGGCGATCAAGGAGTCCATGATTGGCACCTTTGGCCAATCTGCAAGTATGAAAGGTGTTCCTGGGGGAGTTGGGACTGATTTGTTTGGAGAAAAAGGTGCTGTGTCCCTTCGTTCTGCAACATCGACTCCGAAAGTTGGAGAGTCGTCATCTTCGACTCTCCGTGTCGATGAAGAAGACACCGAAATAACCGCTATCATGATGGTGAAAAAAATGAAAATAAAGAAATTTAAAATAATTTTAAATAGAAAAGCGAGCGCAAAGCCACCATTCGCAAAAAAACTGTGGTTGATCTGCAGCAAGAGGTATTGGAGACGGAACTGGTGAATGCTCGAAAAATGTCGCGCATCCTTGATCGTACTCCACCGTTGCTGGATAAGGCATATTTAATATTAACCATTTTTTATCTAACATAATACAAGAAAATATTTAAAAATTCTAAACAAAATGTATATATAGATCGAAGGGCTTATTGACCGTGCAAGTCCATTATTGGAAACGGCTCTTGGGCAAATGACCCTCAGTCACCAAGGGCATGGTTACCGTATGCCGCACAGTGAATATGGCTATGTAGACCAAGCAACTTCATCTTCCTGGTTATAGGCTGAAACTTGACAACATCCCAACAGCGATCCTCGCTACAGCAATTCTTCATAACATTGCCATCAATATGAACATCCCAGTTGATCCTCCTCCAGTAGAACCCGAGGCAAATTTCGAAGAAGATGAAGAACCCATCGTTGATGAGGAGCCAAATGTGATGAGTGAACGGCAGTTGAGACAAATCGGACAGAGATTCAGGGATGATTTGGCACGCCGATTTTGAATTAAGAATTTTCGATTTTTTGAATTATTAAAACATTTTTTCTGATTTTTTTTGGATTTTTACGAAGAACCTGATAAATTTTTAGAAATTTTTTCTTGGAAAAAATGAGCTTTAATATTGTTTAATAATTAAATATTTTAATTATCTTCATGTTATTATGTTTAAAATATTCTTTTAAATGGGTCATACATGGTCAAAAAATCGGTGGGAGTGCCGTCCCCCCGCTAAGGAGCAGGGGGGTTTACCACCGGTTTTTTCGGTGGAAATCCACCGGAGGACGTTCTTTTACTACCGCGGAAAAAACTCCCACCGGAATCGGTGGTTTTCCACGGATAAAACCACCGAAATCGGTGGGGCGTCTTTTACTACGAAACGGTGGTATCTCCCACCGAAATCGGTGGTAAATCCCACCGATTTCGTTCTTTTACTACGGCCTCCGTCGGCTTTCACTCCTCTCCCATAAGCCATTGCCATTTGGCTTCCATCTCCCTTTACTTTTCCCCACCTTGGATTACAGCGTCACCCGCTGTCATTGTTTCAAGCTGGCCCGTTGGAAAGGTCCCTACAATCTGCCTCAAACTCTCCCTTATTCTTCCATCGTATTTTTGTTTTTCTTGTTCCAATTTATGTCGCTTGCTATCGGATAGCTTCCCATTAGCAAGTTTTGCAATAACAATTGCGCGTGCGACGCGTTGCGCCTGCAGACATCCATCTTGAGAGATGCCACCTAAAATTTTTTATTTTTTGGCCAATTTTAAAAATTTTTCTACCGTAGTCCGCCGGAATTTGGCCTTGGTCCGGATTACTTCTTCTTTCCATTTCCTCATCCAGTTGCGACATAGTATGTCTCCATTGCGGCGTTCTTTCTTGTCTTAGCCCCCCTTTTAGCAAGCTTATAAGTTGCCCTTAAAATTTAGAGATATTTTTTTGAAATATTATTTGGCCAAATTCTGGCAACCAAAAGACCAACTTGGCAACTGATCTATTTCGAACTTACCTTCAGATATTTGATCAAGTTGCTCAAAGTCATTTTTGCGCTGATCTTAAGAAACTTTTTCATTATTGCTTTCCGGTAAATTATATTTTATTTCGATAATTTTAAAAATATGGTTTTTTATTTACCGTAATCGGTACGGTAAGGGCCCAAGCTTGTCATCCCGCGTCCTAAACATGCATTTTTTATTTATTTTTTATCAAACCTAAACATGCATTTAGAGATCTTTTATATAATCAGTAGAAGCGTGTTGGCACGCGGTGGGGTCATCATGGCACCCGGCGGGGTCGGATTAGCACGGGGAATTTGCCCTAAAACGGGGAATTTGCCCTAAAATATACCCCTTTACCATTTTTACTTTCCCACCTCTCTCTTCATTCTCATCCGGACATCCCCATAACGGGATTTTGGCCTCTATGGATTGGCCAGTGGGTGGGGATTAATTCCTGAAATTTTTTTGCAATTTACAGGAGCCATTAATTTTTTCTGATTTTTTTCAGAATTTTTGGGCATTTATGGGGACATTTCGATTTTGAGAGACAATTTGGTTTTTTTGCCTACCGTATTCTTCCTCGTTTGGCAATTCCTGGGCACCATAGTCCTGATCATCATCCGCGTCTTGATGCCCACCATAGTCATGATCCGTGTGGTGGCCACCGTCGGCGTGGGGTCCCTGCGGATGTGCTGCTTCCCCTCCATGCTGATTGGCTCCACCATGTTTAGCCGCCCAATAGTCTAATTAGTATTTGTTTTTATTTGGGTTTAATCCCCGAATAAACTTACCAATGCGGATTTGTTCCATCTCCAGTTCGCAATTCGCTATCTTCTCCTCCAGATTTGCTTGTCTTTCCGCAAAAATAGCCTGTTGTGTGTCCTTCATGGTCCTTCCGGCCTGCGCGAGTTTTTTGAGTTGGC
Organism: Rotylenchulus reniformis; assembly: GCA_001026735.1. NCBI lineage: Eukaryota > Metazoa > Nematoda > Chromadorea > Rhabditida > Hoplolaimidae > Rotylenchulus > Rotylenchulus reniformis. The sequence goes on along the minus strand of LDKF01003244.1, from coordinate 3,594 downwards.
TGCGAAAAACACCGCGTGCAGCAACTTTGCCCTTTAGGAGTTTCGTCAATTCGGGCGGGTCCATTTTCGCCCTTTTCCTCTAAAACGATGGAATAAAAATTGTTGCAAATAAACATTGATAATTGTCCACAATGGATGGATCTGCGGGGATCAATGAATGATCAATCCCTCCTTGCCTCCTCCGGGACTTTTACACATCAGTTTCCCTGATTTCCCTTCCCTCTCCCCCTCTGGGAATTTATTCGGATTTTACACCTCCATTGGCGGTTGCGTTGCGGACAACAGACATGTTGTCAAGTTGTTCATCGAAAATGGGGCATGGGTTAGGGCTTTGAATTTTTTCCATTTTCATTATTTTTATTCATTTTACAGTGCGCAGCGGATACATACAAGGCTGACCCGGGGTAAGCCAACCACCTAAGAGAATTTATGATTTTTCGTTTTTCTCGGCGAAAATTTTATTCCAGAAAATCTCAAAATTCGTAATACAATTTTTCTTTCTTTGGATTTGATATTTTGTTTGGGTTTAGCCCCTTAGAAAATTATTTTTTTAATCTTAGTTATCAAAACCTTATAAATTTGCGTTTAGCCTAAAAAATTTCGAATTAAAATTTCTACGAATTTTCTTCCCCAGGGTCCACACCTGTGCTCCGTGTCCGGAAGGACGTATCACCGGAGGGGTGGCTGGATGCATGCGGGAGATTGACTGTTTTTGTCAGTGGATCATTTTGTCCTAATTTTCATGGAATTTTTCAATTTTTGGACCCTTAAAATCGAAAATTTCAGATTTTTTGCCCTTTCCCCTTGAATTTTTTTTTCTTTAGTGAACTGTCCTCCCGGTTCCGTGTACGATTCGGAGTCGGATTCATGTCTTCAGTGTCCCCTGGGCCAATACATGCCCTACAGCGGGGTAAGATTTTTCAAGGAGTATAGGCCTAGGAATTTTTCGAAAATATTAAAAAATTTCAATTTCCAGCGCCTCCAATGCATGTCTTGTCCCGCTGGAAGCAGCACAGAACAGGAGGTAGGGTAAAAAAAAACCGCATTTTCGGATTTTTATTGGGACACAAAAGCTTTGAGTTGGTTTTCAATCATATTAAAGTTGTCTATGCTATGGTAATGAATCTAAAAAATATGGTTTCAATTAATTAATTTTCTTTAGAGCTAGGTATTTGGAAATGTCAGTATAGGCATAAGCTTTTTAAAATGCTAACCTGATGCTTTTCCGAGATGGATTTTTGGGGAAAAAATATAAATTTTTTATTTTAAAGGACTATATGTGGTAACCAGGGGTGGACGTAACCAGAATTTTTTCATCCGTAATTCGTAATCCGTAAACCGTAACAAGAAAAAATTTTCCGTAACTCGTAAACCGTAATCCGTAACTCAAAAAAGGCCGTAATTTCCGTAATCCGCAATCCGTAATTTTGGAAAAAAATTTTATTTCTATAGAAAAAATCTTTTTTTTTATTTGTTGATCAAAATAACCTAACATTTGGAAAAAAAATAATATAGTAGTGAAGGAAAAGCAACATTTCTAATTTTTCTGGTGAAAGATTTTTCCTAGAAAACGTCAGATCACCTTAAAAAATTGGAAAAAATTTTTACGTTTTCAAAATTAAGGAAAGCTGGCGGCTCCGGTAGTGCTGAAGAAATTTTAGGCTTTTATCTTAATGAAAATTCAAATTTTTTCCTTGACCTCTTGAAACATCACCTCTTGAAAATTTTAATTTTGCCTTCACAATGGGAGGTGAATGGTTGTCCCCCCCCCCAAAAAAAATACATTTAAAAAGGTGCAGGGGAAAGAAAATTGACCATTTAAAAAAATTAAAAAATTTTTAATAAATTTTCAAAGTTTATTAAAATCGTTTAAATGCATGAAACAGTGCATAAGGAAAGAAAAAGGCAAGTTGCAGACCGGGGGAATCGAACCGACACTCCCTAGAAAAGAAGGGTGTGGTACAGGGCTGGACGCAATCGGATTTTTTTCATCCGCAACCCGCAATTCGCAACCAAAATTTTTCATCCGCAATTCGCAAACCGCAATCCGCAACCCAAAAAAGGCCGCAATTTCCGCAACTCGCAATCCGCAATCCGCAATTGCGTCCACCCCTGGTGTGGTACTATCCATTAGATCATTTGTGCGTTTAATTGCTCTGGAAGCAATTATTGAATAAGAAGGGATTAAAGAAAGTTGTTTGGCCCCTAGAGCTAAGATTTTTGTCTCGGCGAAGCAAATTTTAAAACGGATTTTTCCACAATCGGGGCTGCTCTATCGATCTGTTCAAAATCCCACGACCACCTGAAATATTTCCCTTGTGAGTGAGCTCAAGAGAAATGTCGCCGTCAACGAGAAAACAAGACATGATATGTATAAGTATTAAAGGTGTGGCGAAAATTTTTTTAAATTAGACAAAATCAACAATGTGAGTCTTATGAAAATTTTCAAAAAAAATTATGAAAAATAAATAGAAATTTTCAAAATTTCTCGATCTTAGGGGTGCTTAAAATTACGGATTTTTTACGGATTTTTCGCAAAAATCCGTAACTCGTAAACCGTAATCCGTAACCCAAAAAAGGCCGTAATTTCCGTAATCCGCAATCCGTAATTACGTCCACCCCTGGTGGTAACCCTCCCTTGATTGAGGTTGACTTTCATAAATTCAATTTTGGGTTAATTAAGTGGTTAAAAAAATTATTTTCTATTTTTTGAAATTTTTCAGGGCTCTACCAACCCTGACCAGTGTTCGGTTAGCTGTGCACCGGGCGAGGAGATGGGAGCCGGGGAGCAGTGCGAACTGTGCGCCAAGGGCACCTACAGGGCCGAGGGCATGGAGGCCTGTCGACCCTGCAGTGTAAAATTTTTTGAAAAATTTTCTTAAAAAAACAATTCATCCCAATATATAGTAATCATTTGAATTGTCAAGCATCAGATCTTTCTAATAAAGATTTTGGAGATCTTGGCAGAAAGTGCCAAAAATCTTAATATGGAATCCATCTTTCGATTCTTACGTGTCAATTTTGGCGAGCTAGATTTTCTTGCAAAAAAGAATTTTGGAGGCTACCATCTTACCAGGACTTTACCCTGTAAAATTTGAAGTAAGGTCCAGAAGAGTCTTGTCATTTTTAATTTTCAAACCAAAGTCTTCGGAATTACTTCCGCAGGCCTTTGAAATTTTTGGGAAAATTTTCGCAAGCCTCTGTTTTTTTTTAATTTGGGCATCGTGTTTTTGTTTTTGGCTTGCCAACTTCCCAATTTTTCAGTTGGGCTTCAGCACGCGTGCGGAGGGTGCCGTCTCCGCTTCGGAGTGCGCACGCGTCTGGTGTCCGCCTGGCCATGCTCGAAACGCGTCCATCGGCGTCAACGAAAAGCGCAGCCAGACGGAGGCGGCGTTCGAGCACGTGTGCGAGCCGTGTCCTGTCGGATATTTCCAGGCAAATTTTCGTGAAAAAACCTTCGAATTTTTGGAATTTTTTTCAATTTTTCGGAGGACTACGGCGCTGAGCGGTGCCAACGCTGTCCGGACGGATGGCAAACGTTGCGGCGCGGTGCACGGTCAGCGGAGGAATGTGACCAGCAATGGGACGGCACAT
>LDKF01003242.1:10973-21732 GCA_001026735.1 Rotylenchulus reniformis | reverse complement strand
GGAAGGCGGAGAGTGCGAAGCTAGATTTGGCCAGTAGAGAAGCTAACAAACAAGGGGAAGAAATAGTGAAAATGTGATAGATAAAAAGGCGTAGAGAGAGTGTGGTAAGGAAAAACTGAAGCTGGATATTGAAGAGTTGGAGTCAAAACGTCGAGGACCATTTTAGCCGCAGATCCTTTATAACTTGGCTTAAACATAACCTAGAGAAATGAATGGGGTATCAAAAGATAGGGTAGAAAATTAGCTACAAAATGAGCCCTCGGACCATCTGAATTGGCCCATTCCAAAAAAAAGTTATGGCCAAGATAATCACGCCTACCAGGAGTTAGCCAATACGAATGATTATCATCGCCATAACTTTTTTTTGGATTGAGCCAATTTTGATGGATCCAGGCTTATTTTATAGCTAATTTTCTTTTTATAGCTAATCTTTTTATATCAAAAACATTTCTTTAGGTTCCATTCCACCCGAGTTTTAATGAAAGGCGTCAAAATGGCCCACCGCGACGTTTTGGCCCATTAGAGATAGAAAGGCAGAGAAATGCTTATGGATTAGGCAGAGAGCGCAGAGGATAAATAAATGTGGAATTGAGGCGAATTTTTTATGTATAATGGTCAGAGAAGCAGAAAAATTTTGAGACAGAAGGACAGAGAAGCAGAGAAATTGAGGGGACGAGACGCGAAATTCTCGTGAGTCGTTAGAGAAAATGTGAAACGGAATCCCTTAAATTAAAGTTAGATGATGTAAAAAGAGAACAAGACACTTAAGCGCCAATCATTAGCTGTAAATGAGTCTGTTCTGATCTGAATTGGCCCATACCACAAAAATTATGGCTAAAATAAAGCACATGCCAGAAATTTGCCATGATTATTATCTTGGCCATATTTTTTTTTGCGTAATCGTTTGATGTAAAAATTGCACTTAAACAGGAATTTAAGTAGCTGGCCACGGAGGGAGGAGGTAGAGAACCGCAATATGGCAGGATTTTTTGGTACACAATTTTTCAGCACTTTTTTTTTTATTTTACAGGACACAATTTTTCAGGATAATTCAGGACACAATTTTTGCAGAACACAATTTTCAGGATATATTTTCAGGTGTAGAACGTTTGAACACCAAGATCATAGCTTATTTAGAGTTAGCGCCAATATATAATAATGAAATTAAGCTACTAATTGGCCAAATTTTAATTCGATTGGCCTTTAAAATAAAAAATGGCCACAATAGTACATGTATGTTAGTATTAAAATGGGCAATTGATATTTAAAATTAAAAATTGAAATTAGAATTAAAAAATATATGGCCACAGAAGTACATGTGTATTAGAATTAAAATGGAGAATACTGTATTTATTTTTGTCATTACCTTTTTTTGCAATGAATGAATTCACCAATTAAAAAAATTTTAAGCTTTCCCCAAAACTATAAAGGCAATAGGTATATTAAGTATATGAAGAAAAAATTCTAATTGACTCTTTTATTTTCTGTGAAAACTATTAAAATTTCCAAGAAAAATGCAAATTTTCGGAATAATTTCGTCAAAAAATCCAATTTTTGATTAACCCATGGCGATTTTTTAGAGAGAATTGCGGAATAATTAAGGAAGCAGACGGCGAGAGAGCGTGAACAGCGGCGGAGGGGTAATTTTGAGGACGAGAAAATGTACTTTAGAGAGTTATTTATGGGGAGAGATACATAGAATGTGTGTCTTGGTTGATGTTTGAGTGTTTGGTGTTTTGAAGCGAAAACATTTTGGAGAGAGTGATAATGATAATGATGGAAAAGAAAAAGAGAAAAAAGAGAGAGTGTGGTGTACAATGAAAGTGTGTGAAGAAGCGGATGTGTTTGTGTGCAAGGCGAGACGAGAGTGGGAAAAATCAATTTTTGAGGCGAGAATTCAGCTGACGAATCTGTCTAGCGAACAATTGGGATATTTTATGGCGTGTCCATTAAAAAAATCAACTCTTAATCTTTTTCTATTCAACTATAAAAAAACTATTCAATTCTACAAATCTTTTCCATAATGAACTATAATATTTAATTATTGATGCTTATAATTAGTAGAGATTGCTTTTTGAATCCTATAGAAATTATTATTATTTTTATTAACACATTATTTACGTATCTAGCTAACTTAAAAAGTGACAACTCCATTGAAAATTTTTCCAGATAAAAAGTTTAAGGGTTCAAATAGGGTTAAATCCGTGTGTTTGTTTGCTCCCTATTTTTTTAAATCTATCTGTGCCATATTTTCAAAATGTAAATTTATGCATGTTATAAGAATTTTCCCGAATTTTCGAGTGAAAAATTAATTTACGATATCAAAAAAACTGATTTTTTCCTTTCGAAAAATTCTGCTGCAAAAATAAGTAAAAATTGTTTTAAAAGGTCATTGATGGAGCGAACAATCAGCAATTGAAAGAGTTGAAAAGGTTTAAATTTGTAAATTTTTAAAATATTTTTGCGCGCAAGCATGTTTGATTTTAACTTGTCTTAACTATATTACTAAAACCCGAAACTAAAAAAATCCAGCTTTAATCAGTAGAGTGTATAAACATTTTTTATGGCCGGGAAATCCAGCAGAATGCCATGTTGTTTTCCCACTCAACAAGGGCATAAATAAACGCGGTCCACTTGAATGGACAATGAGGGGGGCAAAAGTGGCACATTTTTCGACGCGAAAACCCCCTTGACGTCAATGCTAATGGCTAATAAGAGATCGCGAGTCGCGACAAGCAATTATGCATTCTCCAAGTATTCTGATGGAATTTACGCCACAGCTCTCTGGAAGTCATGCCCACCATCCAGAAATAGACACTATATAGAATCATGATGTGATATTGATATGTAATGTTGCCGTTATCGGCGGAATATTCTCATGGGTTCTATTCACATTAAAATGTATAAGCTAAATATATTGCCGAGGGAATAGCCATCCATGACTATCTACAACTATGAACATATACCCAAAAAAAAAAAAAATTTTGCCAATGCATAAAGCCATGACATTGTTAATATCCGAGAACATGAATCATGAAAAATTAGAGAGTATTCTATTCTTATCTATTCGATAATTTTGAAAAATAAAGCGCGGGATCATAAAATATGTTTTTTTATTCAGGAAACTTAAGAGAAACTTTTGCCTGCTTATCTATCGAACTTAGTAAATGAATAAAAAACGTGCTGTGAGTCATTCCTCACAATCAGAAGTGCCAAAATGTTAAAATAATGCTAAAATAAATAAATTAATAATTATAAACATTTACAAATTAAACAAAAAATTAATAAATATTCATTCGTATTGGCCTATTCCTGACATTTGATTAGCTTGGCCAAAAAATTTTAATTTTTCCTATTCAATTGGGGGTAGTCATTTAGTAGCTAATTTATGTTATTTATGCTCTATCTATTGACGTTAAAAGCTTTTAAGTTACGTTTAAGCCCGAGTTATTACGATTGGGGATAATTAATGGTCGATTGTATGGAGTCCAATTTTTAAATAAATTTTGCAAATAATTATAATTATTTTTTATTTTAGCATTATTTAATATAATTTTGGCACCAGTGAGGTAACGCCCTTTTTTGTGAGGTAATGATGACTGAGCACCGATACAAAACTACAATTTTCATAAATAAGTCTTTCCATCAGAGGAGGAGGTGTCCATTATGTATGAAGAAAATCTGGGAACAAGGTGCAACTGGTACGGAATGGCTTTTCTGTCCGTCCGTCCGTTATGGGTGGGGGCTGGAGGGGGAAGGTCGTCGTTATTTGGATTAAAAAGGGTGTCACGGGGGTCATTATAAAGGGGAGAGAGAACGAAAATGGAACCAAAATAAACTAACTACTCGGTGGGGTTTCGGGGCACTTTTTGCTGAGAATGATGAACATCTAATCTGATGAACATTTTATTCAAATCCGCTAAAAAAATAATATTTATAGAAGGCTTTGGGGAATTTGGAGAAAGGGTTGGGGAAATAGATAAATTTAAATATATATATTTTTTCATGGAATCAGGGAGGAAGGAGAAAAAAAATGATCAATTTTTCTCAAGAGAAACTATTTGGAAATTAAAACTGAGAACATGAAAATTTTTAAAAATTATTTAAATGAAATATGACTTTATTTATGTAAGGTACCATCTAAGATGGGATGAACAGAAAAAGAGATTTTATAAAATGTAAAATTTAGTGAATAATGCATATAAAGATCGGCCAGAAGAAATCCAAGAAGTAAAAAAAGAGTTTATAGCAGAGTTTCATCAGAAGTTTTCAAAAAAAGAATATTATATTTTCATTACCAAAGAGACTAAATAGAAATTTTGGCCCAAGTTGATTGAGATTTGACTATGAACTTCGATGTCTTGACTCGAGAATCTTGATCGACTATCCGACTATCTCGAGGCGCTTGTGTAGAGAAATATACCGTATCCATTTTATTTCATCTGAATATACCGTACCTTTTTCGCTGCGGATTGTTCCTTGGCTTTTGTGGGTTTGAGTTTGATCAGATTTTCGCGTGAACAGGTTGCTTGTCCAATGGGCCTCCCGTCATCTTCATCGTCGTCATCATCATCCTCGGGGAACAACTCCTAAAAATGAGCATATCTTTATCCATCTTTTTTATAAATGGAATTTTTATTTAATAATTGAGTAAATTTATTTTCCAATAATAAAAATACGCCCCTAAAACTTCATAAAAGCTCTTTAAAGGGTAAAAATCCATAATATATAGAATATACTCGAAACTTATTGGAAATAGCCAATTTTAAAAATTAATATGCAAAATAAGTAAATAAGGTCGAAACTCGAAATATACCAATATTATGTTGCATTTAAACAAGGTTAAAATATTTTTTATGTAATTGGTAGGTCATTTTGAGCTACAAAAATGCAATAACCCTTAGTTAGTAAATATTTTCTTTTAATAATTAAAAAACTAAATCATTAAATCCGAAAATATAAAATTAATTATTCAATTTTGATGTTTTAATGGAACAATTTATTAGACTAATGAGCTCCCAACTAATTTTTTACTAATTTATTATTCCCCCGATCAGCAGATAGATCACCTCCGATTTGGCCTTGACACCTTTGTTCTTGTGTTGATCACTTTTGATCAGTTCTCCTCCCTCTTCGGCCCCTTCCTCAGAATTGAACACAGGGTTCACCAAATAACCACTGGTGTTTGTCTAAAAAATGAATTTTGTTGATGAGTTAAATTTCAAATATCTTTGCTAAATTTTGAAGTCAAGATAATAATTTATTTATAACTAAATCAATTATTTTAGGGTGGAAGTAACTATAAGCTAAATTTTTATGTATTGATACAAAAAATGAAAAATTAAAAAATACTTTTTAGAGGCTTTATTTTTTAATTTAATCATTATAAGTTTTAATATTTATTTTTAACAATAAGGTAACAAATAAAATGCAAAATTAAAAAATTAAAAATTGATACCAAATTATTCAAAAAATTAAGCCTAAACACCTTCGCATTTTCAACAAAATTAGGCCTCAAATAAATAAATTTATCAAAAAATCAAAAATTAAACTTTGAGTTTAATAAATGTATCCGATATATCCTTTCATTAATTATTTTTATTGAAATTCAAAAAAATTCTCCAATTTTCACCCACTAAAAACCTTTTCCTCTACCGCAGTATTTCCGCTTTCTCTCAGCTGTTCCTCGAGCGCGTCGTAGTACACACTGCACGAGGCTGCTGCAGGTCGATCTGCAGTGGTGATTGTAGTATCAGCGGAGCCTGCACTGGCCTGCTTTTTCAAGGCTGGCAACTGTTCCTCGGAGAAGTGATGCTGATGGGCTGCTAAAAAACTATTTTAGGGAAAAACTAACCCTTACTTACTAACTTACTAACCCATATTTGTTTCTGAATACGTGTGCTATAAAGAACTTATAAAAGGAGTTCAGGGACAGATAATTCGGTAGGTGCTGGGTCGTTTTAAAAAAATATCATAATGGGCGTTTAAAAAAAGGAATCAAAACCCGAAAACGGCGTTTTAAAAAATAAATTAAAACCCAAAATGGACGTTTAAAAAACAACTCAAAAAGGTGAAAATATTAGTGAATTAAAACTAAAAATAATTGACAATGTTAATAAACAATAAAAATAAAAGACCAAAAAATTGTCCAAAAATAGAAAACACAAAATTAGGACTTCATGTTTTCTTTATTTTACTTGCTTTAAATCGTAAATCAATTAATTCAATCAATATATATAATTAAATTTAGATTTATTAAAATTAAATATGAAATTTGATTTTAATGGGTTTTAAAATACTGTCTGATTATGGGAAGTTAAAGATAATTATTCGATCTTGCCTTTTTAAACGCACATTTGATTTTTTTAAAACGCCGTTTTCAGGTTTTGATTCATTTTTTAAAAAAGCCCATTATGATATTTTTTAAAACGACATAGCACCGATAATTCTACTGGTGATCCAACCCATTAAAATATAATAATAAGTTTTTAAAACTTTTGCTGTTCCAATTACAAGGATCCGACCAAATTTTTATTATCTCACTATTGGTTGATCACCAAGAATCATTATGTTTTTTTAGCATTTTTGTTTACCTCGTTTCTCGCCAGTTCGGCACAACAATGTCGTAGATGAAGTGTTGGACTCGCTCAGCAGGCTAGGAGTTGAAACGGAGTTGTACAGAAATGGGGAGGACGAAGAGGTCGAATGATGTGGAATTTCGTCGGGTATTTCAGCTAAATTTCTCGAAAATTTCGTAGAACTGTTCAAAAAATTTCACCATTATTAGGTTGCGATTTTTGCTCTTCCGCCAAAGTCAGCTGATTTGTTGAAGTGGATTGGACCGGATTCTCTAAAGCCGGTTGTGAGGTTGATGAGGAACCTGAAAGGAAATACTAAAATATAAATTATCATTATATTCCATTAATTTATTAATAATATTAATAATAATAATACTAACAAAATGCTAATTTTTATATGACAATTCTATACTTAAACTCCAAAAACGCCTAAAATTGTGAAAATTATTGAATATTCTTAAGCAATAAATCTTTGTAAAAAATACTCATTAAATTAAAACTTTTAAAAATTTTTTGAACCATTTAAACTTGTGAAATTGAAACATTATAAATATCCGGTGGCTATGGAATATTTTAATATTTGCATTTATGGAGCTTTTGAACTTTTTCAACTTTTGTGTTTTATAAAACAATTTAACGATGGGTGCCATCGAATTATATGTTATTGAGCTGACCATTCTGAAGGCAAGTTCTTTATTTCTGTTTATCCGTGTCAAAAAATAATATTTTTTTACGAATTTTAATATCCCAAAAACAGATTTGATAGCTCTGGCTTTCTCAGATAAAATTCTAAATGGCACCCGTAAGTTGGCACATTTGGCACCTAAATAAGCTTTCTACTGTTCATTTTCCAGCGGCAAAATGCCGTGTTCCAACCCGGCCAGGAAAATGTGCCAATGCCATAAAGACAAACAACCTCATGGGCTGACATGAGTATGTTTTCGTCCCCTACGGCGCTATAGGAAGCATTGACGCAAATGGGGGAGGTCTTGCCCAAATGGTAATGCAAAAAAGGGAGTTGCTGGGGAACCGGAGAGTGAGTGCCCGTTGCTTGCTAAAGTTTGTTTGCCCCCTGATAAGTTTACTTCAAGGAACTTTTTTATGGGGAGTATATAACAAAATTTTACAATCTAGGAATTTCATGGTATTTATATTGGTTGAGTTCATTAAATAGATTTGGAGCCATTCCAAAAAATAGAGCAAAAAATTGCTATAAAATGCGAAAAATCCTTAAATTTGATCCAAATTAAAAAAATTGACTAAAGGTATTTGAAAAAACATTTTGCATTTCTTTAAAATGCAAAAAAAATATGAATAATTTTGGTATACCAAAAATTTGTTTTTAATTAGGGGTTTAAACCATATAATAATGAATGTATGGTACCAAAATGGCCCGATCCGTGCATAATCTTTTAAGCAATGCTGTCAAAATGGATTTTAGATCAATAAATATAAAATACATATATGTATATGCAAAAAAACTCTGGTTAATCTAAATTGCGCTATATATGTTTTTATTTTGTAAAATTGCAAAAAAAAATTTCTTGGGTTAATTTAGCTAGTTTTGTGAGTATACCACATAAATATGTAAATAACCTAATCAATTTTATATGCTTTTTTATATATATTTACCGATTATGGTATAAAATCTAACCAATTTTATTTTCTATACTAGGTACCTTATTTCCAATAAATTTATCTTTTAAATACAATTTTTATTAATCTACCATCTGCTGCTGTTGGTCCATCGTCCTCCTCGTCAAAAAGTTCGTCCAGCAACAGTTGGGACATTATTTTTATTTTCGCCGTTTTTCAGAGCACAAAATGTATGTACAACTTATTATAGAATCGATTTGTGACGGCAGCTGCTGCTGATGGTGAAGTTATGATGATGAAGATGAATGATCGATTTGTGTCGTGATTTTTCTTCACATGATCGGGCTAAAAAGTCAACAAAAATTGCTTTGTTTTAAAATTTAGAAATATTTTGGTTTTATAAAAAAAATTTTTATTTTGATAAAATGATAAATGAAATGACGGAAGTCCTAGAGTGCATATATATTTATGACAAAATTAGGGTGTCGCATAAAAGGTTGTAACTGGAATGAAATTTTTAAAAATATTTTTTAAGTTAAAAATTTAGTAGATCCTTTTAAAAGGAAATATAATTAAAATTATATATTTTAAAAAAAAATGCTCCATATTTTAGTCCCCAATGATAGATATTTTTTGACTTTACACATTTAAATTACCGTAAAAACTATATTAGAGCCCCGGGGTATTATTATTTTTCAAATCCGCTTCAAAGGGAGCGAAACAGGACGTTTGAGTGTGATCATCCGGATTGGCCAAGCGTGAAAAAAGTTATAGCCAGATTAAACCGAAAATCGTGTCTTTGGCCATAATCGGATGATCTTTTTTCAAAGACATTTAGATTTAGACCTATTTATGTGAACCTAATAAATTTTTCAATCTATGTAATAAAAATGATTTTAGTTGAAAATAACAAAAAAATTTTAATTTTTAGACTTCATTTAATCAAGATAAAAAGTTGCATAAAATATAACTAAAAATATTTTTCCTCGAAAACTCATTTTCTCAGAGCGCAAAAAGCACATTTTTCGGCTGCAAAATATGAAAAATCCTGTGGATTATCCGGCGGATTATTTTGCTCCATTTTTAGCAAGAAAATCCACGAATGAACAAAATGGGTATGTGTATGTAACGGGGGTATGGGCAACAAAATATACCCCATAAAGTGCTCCCCGGGGAAAACAACACATAGTACAGCAGCAGCAGATGGTTTGGTCATGGCTGGTTGTCCTTCACTCAAAAAATCTTTAGGTCGTAAAAGGACAATGAGAGGGATGGAAAACAATTTTTTGTTGATTGGGAAATGCCAGAAAATTGCGATATTTACACGGGAAAAATAAGCAAATTGGGAGAAAAAAATATATTTATTCGTGAAAATCGGAACTCGGACTTCCTACTGTAGATTAGCCGGACAAGATATGAAATCCGGAACCCGGAAAAAGCCCAAGTTGTAAAAAAGACCTATTGGATTCGGCCTGGTAAAAATTAACAAAAAGGTGCTGAAAATAAAAAAACCAAAAAATTAAGAAGGACCCTGTAGAATTGAAATTCAAAAATATAAATAAAATAAAAAGATTGTGAAGATTTTATGAGTTGGATATAAAATGCATTTAAAGGGAAGAAATTCAATAAAAATGTAAAAAATAATTATTGAGCAAAATTGCAAAATAAAAAATTCTTTTAATATGTTAAAATATTAATTTTAACAGTTATTTTGTGTTGGTCAGTTTAAAAAAATCGGTATGAAATGGTGAAAAATAATTTAATATCAAAAAATGCAATTTTAACATAAAAAATCATTCTTGAAAAAATCATTTATACGAAAAAATAAAATTCACATTTACAAATAATTTTCTTCTATACAAAACTCTATTTCCCATACGACAAAAATTGTTGTGGATTATTTTTCGCGGGTCATATGTTTGTTTTCTGCATTTACCAAACACAACAAACGCAGTTCACCATCTCCTCAACACAGATCAGCTGAGTGAGTGTATGAATGGGACAAAAATGTGATGAGGAGGAAAGATTGTAAAATAATGTAGAAGAACCTGTTGAAAACAGTGATTTTTTGCAAGAGATATTTATGTACGGAAGAAAATGATGCATTTTATGGGGAAAACAGGAATTTTTTTAAGGAGAGCTAGGAATTTTGCAGTTGTAACATCTTTGTGAGAAAAAGATTTTATTGGAAAAATTTTTATTTTTGGGTGCTAGGAATAGGAACGGTAAAAAAGTGCCAAATATGTACAAAAACTTGGCCAAATATTTTTTACAGATTATTAGGCCGAAAGTATAAAAAACAATGTTGTGTATAATTTTTCGAAATACGTCCAAAAGTCTCGAAATTTTCCTGAAATACCGAAAAATAGGGGTTTTAAGGGATATTTTCGCACCTTTTGGCCAATTTCGAAAAATTAAAAAACTCTATCAAATCATAAAAAGATAAAAAATAAGTCAAGCCTTTACTTTTGGCACTTTTTTAACGACCTAGCATTTTTTTTGCAAGAAAGTGGCATTTTTAATGGCATATTACTTAGGGTGGAAACTAAGTTCTGTCGCATATCAAATGAACCATTTTAAAAAAT